>JAVTVY010002165.1:0-36058 GCA_036873755.1 Hanleya hanleyi
ATCCTCCGAGAAATATAGGTAACTGTGGTCCTTCAAGGAATGGGGGTAACGGTAGACAGAATTCATGTATGCAGGTAACGGTGGTCCTCCAGTGATGGAGGTAAGGAACATCCTTGAACAAAGGGAGGTGACGGTGGCCAGTCAGGTATGAAGGTAACGGTGAACCTTCCATGTATGATGTAACGGTGGACATGTATAGAGATAAAGATGTTCCATCAAGCAATGCAGAAAACCGTGCTCCTTCAGATATGAAGGTAAAGGTGGTCTTTCAAGGAATTAAAGAATTTGATAATTAAGGATATTGTTCATTTTGCTTATGTGGTCGCGTGACTGTTTGAATTCGGTGGCCACCCTGGAGTAATTATCGATACGGGTAGGTAGGACATGATCGAAGTTGTTTGATCGATTTCATCTATGTGCTATTTCTTCTTCGATTTGTTCGTCTAGACAACTATTGTGTCACTACTTACATCCTTCATATTATACATGTCTCTATACTCCATGTCACGAGGTCACTAATGTGAAGCGGAACTCCTGAAAGTAAGACTGACGACTGGTTGTCTCTATGACAGATCCGCTATTTGCCATCGCACGACTTTGTCAGACGAACCGTGAAGAACATGGAACAGACAGTCATAAGATAGCAGTCGTCCATTTAACCCTATCTGGCCTGGGTAATTTGTGGTGTACCGCAGCCTGAAAAGGGGTGGGGGGGGGGGGGAAGGAACTGGGGGCGGAAAGTGCCCCTACATATTTTCGCTATCGCTGAGGCTAGAGGACTGATACTTACCACACTATATCTTTGGGTCACGCTCTACAAGAAAATGTAAAAGAAATCCATCACAGTGACGTCATTTTCAAAAGGAGCATTTTTGGAATGATTTTTCGGTCAGAATAGAGATACACTCGACCACAATGGCCAGGTATTGGCGGAGGTAAAAATCTGGGTAATCTTCATTGCTGATGTCAAAGGTGCATTGTAGGGTAGTTCTGGTCAGCAAAATCACATTTGGTGTGATCAAAATTATCTATATAGACACACGCATTATTCAAATCGGACACAAACATCTATTTCTCTGTCAGATGTACTGGCAGAAGAATAGCGGCCATCTTGGAAAATGGCGACCATTTTGAACTTTGGGCAGAGAAATGTCTTCCACTTTCCTCCGTTGTCAATTATTTATGCGAAGATGTATTAGCTCAAACCTTCATTTGAAAATACATTCTGAATGTAATATCCGCATAAATATCCGCAGAAAACAAGCAATGAGCGGCCATTTTGGATTTATGCAAATTAGAAATTTTCCCCTGATTACATCAATCTACATTTTTGATATGTTGTTCGGAATCACTTCAAAAGTTATTTACCGGAAACCCCGTTTCTGGTGCAATTTTTTATTCTAGGTTTGTTGATTTTTTTCGCTAGATTGACTGGACTATATTGCAACCAATCGCCTTTTGATTATGTAACTGTAGGGTTTAAGTTATTTTATGCGTGCATGAAACTTGCGTTACCTTGTATCAGTGCAACATCAACCGACTTCGTGTTGATGACAGATTGCCATTTGAAAGCAAAAGCTACAGCTCGAAACAAAGCCCAGAAACAGTTTTCTCACTTTAGTAGACTGATTCCTCTGTTCTCAAAGTTATACATTCGTATGAAAACACAAAGATATATCAATCAGATTGGTGATTATTATTTTCAAACAGAAAAAGTTATCAGACAAAGCCAAAACTGAGAGAGAAATCATCGTTGAAACAAGATAGCCTATTGATCCATTCAAAATGTAGAACAACTGGGTTCCATCCGATAGTTATAGCTTCATTGAAACAAAACGTTGATGGATATCTTCATCCCAATAGACCTGATATGTTCCTACTTATAATTACTTACATGGAAGAACGAACGTACGCACATGACAATACCCCACGGACAATGTTGTCTGTAGCCCATGATGAGATGTATGTCTAGCGTAAGGTCAGTAAGCCTAAGCCTTATCACTCATGAAATAGGACTTTATAGTCTTATTAGTGACAAATGGGCCGTGACCCAGGAAAAATATATATCAATGACTTACTTTCGAAAGGCAAATAATGCTCTATGACCACTTATATGTGTGGAATCAAGTTTGGTGGTGTAAGCATATTCAATATGAAAGGGGGGAAGGGGAGGGACGGGGCGGGGGGCAAGGACCACTTTGGCCTTCTCAATAATTGTTACTCAAGTGCCTTGAAATGGGTCGAAAATTAGTACAGAAGCGCATGAAATAAAAAAAAATGACTGCGGGGGAGTAACCCCGATCCCCATATTTCTTCTTTCACGGGTCCAAATTTGTCATGACTAGATTTAAATTGTAGTTTCGTGCAAAGTGCCAACTTCCTACCATTGTTTGTTCTGTCTGATTTAGTGTTAACTCCAACACAGTTTTCATGCATTATCAGTTTCATATCACATCCTCATTTCTTTTTCGATAAAAACATTAATTAGCTCCGGAATTTGCCGTGTTTGGCTCCCACAATTTCAAACAATTCAGCTTGGCGTTGATGCAACAAATTACGCATCGATGTAGGGATATTATCTAGCAGAGGTGTTAGAGGTTCACTTTGACTTAAACTGACGAGAAGATGGTTTCATCTGAACACCAATATACGAGGAATATTTTTTATTTTGTCTCTTTGAAAGAGTTAGAAAAGCAGAAATTGTACAAATTTTCAACCTAAAATCTTCTCTGAAATTGCGTCAAAGTGCGTAAAATGAAGAGTAATTTTTTTTAAATTTCGGGGGAAGACGCCCAGACCTCCCCGATTTGCCCCCCCCCCCCCCATGTTGAATCGTTGATAGGGTTCATATAAATGTGTGATTCAAATTTGGTGGTTCTAGACATATCCATTCTCGAGATATAGGATGTTAACATCAAAGCGGCAGCGGACGGACAAACGTGCATGATGACGACAATACGCACAAGGCTATTTTGGTCGAGGGGTAAAAACTACGAAATATCACAAATGTGAACAAGACACAGTAACCAATCCAGAACTTGATTCATTTAATTAAGTCATAAGATAACAGACATTAATTATGATTATTAATTTTAATTAACCGTTATTCACACCTAAATATAATAAATGTTCATCTCGAACATGATCTTGTTACGTCAAGATATATGGAAGGTTTTCTTCAGTTATATGTAAAACTCTATCTTCTGCATGAATGTATAAGTACCGAGGAATGAAGACGTTATGATAGAGCCCAGTTGATCACAACATGTATAAATAACTTGTTTCGAAAGACATTTTTTTCGAAACTTCGTGTAAATAAACTGGAGATCGAAATGTGTAATCTACAATGCTGTCGCCTTCCATTATACATGCACCATAACTCTAACGTCATTCACGGAACATATTGATAATTATAAATCATTACATAACAAACCCCTCGATGTGAACATTTACATAGCATTCAGTAATGTATCGAGTATGGCATAATAATTATTTCTGAATCCCATCTATATGTTTATTATGACATATCGTTCTAAAGACCAATCTGATAATGAGGGATTCTGTGCCACAACAAACCGTGGTATTACCAAATTACACCTCATTATAATATTTATTATATTAGTTTATCTATAATAACATTTAATGCACAACGGGCCGACAACGAGGGCATGGACACGTTACATCCTACAAGACGTAACGTTTACTAGGCATATTACTTTCCAGCAAATCCACTTGGGAAAATGGATGGTAAATCGGCTGTAGGTCTCGATCATGGGATAATATACAAGTACATCTATATTCCTCATAGAACGAACATTCGGTTTCAGTTCAGCTCGTATAACGTCGTTATTTTTCAGGTATGGATATCATTAAGATGGATTATACCGGTTTGTTCAGATATATTCATCCACACAAACACAGCAAAAATATGACCAACCATGGTTCGTTCATTTCAGAGTCCAACAATTGCCTGGAAAATGATCAACCATTCATGGACATCAACATACATTCATACCTACTATATTCGGTAATTGGAATTTACTAAATACTGTTACATATACGACAATTATTATTCGCATAAGGATAGATAACTAACATCTATATTAAGATGACCCGGAGTAGATACGAAATGAAAGAAATACTTGTCTGTTACTGCATACTCTAACAAAAACAACAACTGACAGGTGCACGAACCACACAGATTAAACAAACTCTCCCAATATGATAGGTGAACTTATCATTTCTGTTTCTCAAAGAGGATTTTTCACTCATTCAATTCTGTTTCTCAAAGATCATTTTTACTCATTCAAATCTGTTTCTCAAAGATCATTTTTACTCATTCAATTCTCAAAGATCATTTTACTCATTCAAATCTGTTTCTCAAAGATCATTTTTACTCATTCAATTCTGTTTCTCAAAGATCATTTTTACTCATTCAAATCTGTTTCTCAAAGATCATTTTTACTCATTCAAATCTGTTTCTCAAAGATCATTTTTACTCATTCAAATCTGTTGCATATACATGGGATTCAGAGAAAACCTGAAATAACGTAAACATGTTCAAATCATGAATATTTACACTTCCAAATGATACTATACGAAGAACATATCTTGAAATATCAACCAACAAGAAATTGCCTGAATCGGACAATATTTTAACTCCCTCTGTACCGACATTATTAACAGTTCCAAGCTGGTATCAACACTGTCATGAACATGAATGAAGTAAATATTTTCTTATCATCGCCTACACAATTTCAAAGATTATACCCCAAGCTTTCGAACAAGATATAACATGATGAAAATATTTATCTAGAAAGTCTTTATTTTTGTATGCCAATGACAGGCAATCATTGAACTATATTTCTATCGGTACAATTGTACCGATACGGTACAGAGAGGGTTAAACTGCAGCAAAGACAAATAGTTTACACACATTATGAGATATATCTCTCAAATAAATTCATGAAGAAAAATAGGGTTCGAACAGTAAATCTACTACTATGCAATTGTACATGTCAATTATGATAACTATTAAAATAATAATAATAACCACAGACGCCGCTTCCACCAACAATTAAGTGGAGTTCCTGTAAACCTGATATTGGGTATTGTTTATATTATTCATCCGATCATGGTGTAGAAGGATGGTCCACATCTAGACACACATGCTCTATAGGAATAGTTAGTGGAATAGTCTCGGATTATCTCTAGTCATCCAAATTATTATTTAACACTGTCTTACTTTTCAATATTCGTCTACATACAAGAAACGTCATCATCTGATGCACATCGCGTTGTCTGTGTACAACTTAGATCAAGTCCGACTTAATTGTCCGAAAAACCGAACAGGCAAATAAAGCGTCTCTAGGCGATAAGTTCTGAGAGAAAAAAAGTAGTAACTAATGAATGATAGGACTGATGGGGCTGTATATTTGTATTAATACATGGAGATACAAACTGACGTAATAGCACGGAACTGCCCGAAAAATCAAATATCAATATCGAAACGGTAAATATTGTAAAATACCAGTTTTAGATTGTATGGGTTTACATAGATTTGTATGGTCTATCGGAAAAATAGATAGAACTGTATATATTGAATGGTAAAAGTAATTTTGAATAATGCTACTGATAATGAAAAGCAAAACAATCTTGTCCACAGAGACAGCGCCCACACTTCCGAGCTAAAAGTCATCATCTATGTCATAGTTTTCCATGTTGGCCTGATCCGACCAAGCTGAAAAGCGAGCCCCGTCCATCTCTGGTGCCAAGCTGTTGTCTGCCCTGAGCTGATGAGAATGTCCTCCAATCAGCGCTCGGCAATCTGGACATGTGCCTTCTTCCGCAGCGCCCCCACAGTCACCAATGGCGTAAATATGGCCTGTTGGGAAACAATAATAATAATAATTCACGAGAGAAACATTCTGGATGAACAATCATATTCCCAGGTCATGTTTTTCAAAGAATGTGTGATGGTTACCCGAGAATAACTCCCTCGGACGTGACGGTAGTGAACATGATTTTCGTTTGAAAGTGAAACGGGTGAAAGTTATTGTTATGTGCTGTAAAAATGCTGAAGTTTCATATCATGCGAAATTGTGATTGTCAGTTGCTCTAAACTGGATTTATTCAAGTTTGAAAACGATCGAATGTGCTCTTTCGACATTTTAGGGACATTTTCTGAAGGGATTTCCCTTCATATATAAAATATGACACCTCAAACCAAAACAATTTGTGGGTATTTATTATCACAATGGTTAGTGTTACAATCGGTTGAAATATCATTCTGGTTTGAGGTGTCATATTTCATCAAAATTAAAAATTGTGCAAATGCTTCACTTGCATTCTACCAGAAACGTTATGTGAGCAAGTAAAAAATGCTGAGCAAGTAGACGTCGTCGTAGTCCAGTTGTTAGGCTGCTCGCTTTCAAAAACAGTGTGGTGACCAGTTTGTTGAGTTCGATTCACATTTGGATCAGAAAAAATGTCTTCCTATTTTCTTATTCTTTCTTTCTAATATTTAACATTTGGATTTATTTATGTTATGAAACAATCTTCAGTGATATTCAGTTAATAAAATATAGATATAACTGTGTATACACATTTCTGCATTCACTGCTACAACTCGACCCTTATTGCAGCACACTCATGACATGTCCAAGTCACCGTGACTGAATGGGTTTATTTTCATGGGTCAGCAATACTTCCCATGTATAAAAACGAGGGAATCTTCATCTGTATTTTCCTGAACTGTTCTCGTTATATTTAAGAGTCATTATAGTTCTCACTATGAACAGTAATGTACCATTCAACAAGTCGAAGTATGAGTGTTGTCACAAGAATACGCGTTCAGGCCAGACCAGAAAAATATCTGGTTCACAATTAGAGCGGGTAAACGCAGGAGTGACTTTGAAGTCAATACTGAGGGAGTATTATGCCCTCAATGTAGAGCTATATACTATGTAGATTTGAAATCTGCGAATGATGAGACCATCGAAGCGCCTACCATCTTCGCTAGCCAAGTCGACGTACATCACGTTGCTCTGTACATTGCCTTGGCATACTTCTCTAGTAAAGTTGGAACGCGAATCCTCATCGATGAGTGGAATGCAGAGACGACTTGCTGCATCCAATCAGAATGCGCGTTACGTAGCAGTTGATTACCAAGATGGCGGCCCCCACTAAGAACGAGCTGTGTCGAATGTGTGGGGAAATTCTGCCGAAAAAAAAAACAGGAGAAGCATTTTCACCGCCACTTCGGTGTTCTGATCAGTTGAATCAGCTTTTGGGACGCGCTGCACGGTCGAACGATAACGAATCGCCTTATGAGTGTGGTCGATTTGAAATTGAAGGGGAACAACTCCTGGAGGCAAAAAGTCGCTCGTCGTTAAAACTTCCGCTAGGTGGCACAGAGCAGTACTCCTCTGCCACCAGCCAAGAATGTCAAGGCAGCGTAGAGAGCTTTGCGATGTAGTTGACTTGGCTGGTGAAGATGAGCGCCTACAGCCGTAGCCGATGATTCCCAGCCCGAGGCGGGGTCAAGTTCCCGTTGTGTCATACTATGAAAATATTGCCTTGTTTTGAGGGGAATATGCAGTTTTGTTGCCCCGAGGGTGTGCATATTGCCCGAGCCGCAGGCGAGGGCAATATGCGCAGCCGAGGGGCAACGAAACTGCATATTCCCCTCACAACAAGACAATAATTCCATTATTATATTTATCAACTTAACTCTGTGCTAATCTATTCTCTCTCGAGCAAAATAATGGTTTTATGTTTATTTTGAAAGAGCGCAATCTTTCTGAGTTGATTGCTTTCAGTGGGCAATCGCCAGCAACATTGTTTTTCATGCACGAGATTCCACTGATTCGGTGTAAATCTCGCAACGCACGTATAGTTAGTTATTCGATGCCGCTTGTTAGTTACTCCAGTAATGTGCTTGGGTACGATTCTGCTTACAATTAGATGAGGGGAGATAATTTATTTCTGCTGTGTTCTCCAGCTAAAATCAACTTGACGAACTGCGCCGTGATGGGCTATTTGGAGCGCGACTGAGAGAACGGGGCGACCTCTGTCCCCAGTTGGGGTCCTTGAGAATAAACTTGAACTTGAACTTTGGACGTTATCTCCCTTTAGTGTATATTCCCTGGGGGGTGGAATATGCAGTTTTGTTGACCGGGGAATATGCAGTTTTATCTCATTACTATTTATATAGGGAGACACTCTAATAAATATAATAATACCAGATATTCTACGGCAAGTTCGATTTGCAACATTACAATGACGTAGCTCGTTAAAAGAAGTTACTTTTAAAACAGCAATAATTTCACATAATCGCAAATTATTTAACTAAAAGACGGTTGCGAGTTAATATATGATACATTGAGTAATAACTAATCCTTTTGTATTGTTTGAAAATGGGGTAAAACTGGAATTTCGACCGAAACGAATAATTCTGTACGACTGGCCTACAAAAACGTTACTGTCGAGGAAACCTGTTCATTTAAAAATAGAACGTACCAAAACAGCACAGAGTCGACTGTGCATTTGACGTCATAAAGGGCAGCTGACCCAGCATGGACAATAGATATACACACGCCAGTGTCCGAGGGAGTTATTCTCGGGTAACCATCACACATTCTTTGCTCACCCCCTTTGTTCAAATCCGCTATATCTCTGAAGCTAGCACTAGTTTTCTTTCAGAAATTTATCGCCGGAGAAATCAACAGGGATCAAATCCTAATATTGTCCTCACCGCCGCTCGACGTCGGACATTACAGGTTAGTTTTTCTAGATATCTTGCATTTACCATGTTACCCCATGTTAAGGCGTTTACTTCATCAGACGTCCATGATGCTCATCCATTAACGTTAGATGAGTTGTTTGAGCTTATCTGTCATCACAGCTCCCGAGCTAGTGTATCTAATTCCGCTTAAGCCGGTGCTAGGGGGCCTGTGAATACTTCATAGTCTCCACGTGAACATCTGCAATAAAAGCCCGGCTGAGATACTAAGGCTACGTCCGAGAATCCACCATATTCTCGGGATTCTCGGGTCCGAATACTTTCCTGTAGAGTCATATGTTGGCTTTTTAGTCACCAGACGTCGTCAATTTTCCCCACCTCTTGCATATCGCTCAAATTTTAACGTTTTTGTCCAGGATAGGACAATAACGACGATTCAAGTAGAAACATTTTAATTTTTTGTCCAGGACAAGACAATTACTACGATTCAAGTAGAAATATTTTATTGTCTTTGTCCAAGACAGGACAATTACGACGATTCAAGTACAAACATTTTAATGTTTTTAGTCCAGGACAGGACAATAACGACGATTCAAGTAGAAACATTTTAATGTTTTTAGTCCAGGCCAGGACAATAACGACGATTCAAGTAGAAACATTTTAATGGTATAATTACGATGACTGAAGAAGAAATATTTTTATAGGGTTTTTTTTTGTCCGAGACAGGACAATTACGACGATTTAAGTAGAAACATTGTTATATTTTTTGGTCCGAGACAGGACAATTACGACGATTTAAATAGAAACATTTTCATGTCTTGTCCAGTACAGGGCAATTACGACCATAGAGCGTTAAGGCGAAATGCAAACATTTTTGAAGCTTGGACTAAAATCGTTCGAACACATCTAATCTTTATCTATCAGATGAAGTTGAACGGTGATTATTTATAGAAACTATTTTTACTTCGAAGTGTACTTTATACGGTGATTACCAAACACAAGAAAACAGCATTGCGAAAATCAGTATCGCATGGTTCCCTTCGTTCACAGATTATCATAACATCGAAGGGATGCGTTCAATTCATTCTGTCTCCAGAATATTACTCACATGACGTTGTGTTCGACCTACTGCCTGGAATGGGGCGCTATAAACGAAAGGAGAGGGAAGACTATGCAACGTAAGGCATTCATTTGAAAACATAAGTGGTTAAAGGACGACAATATTGGTGAAAATAGAAATTACTCACCGTTGGGGCATTTGTTCCAGTGGCCTTGTGTGAGTCCCATCGCCTTCACCACCATCAACCTCTCATCCTCTGTAATGCCCAACATGACACTATGAGTCTTCAATTCCTTTTCCAGCGTCGTCATCGCATTCTCAGTATCAGCATTGAATGGCGCATTCGTCAGTGATGAGACTGCTTTGTCAAGATCTGATCGAAGACGGTCTGGAACAGTTGAACGTTCCCTGATCTTACGTTGGTATAGGCACATCTTGAACTGCCAGGACAGTCTCATGATTTCAAAGCGGCCTTCTCGGAATTGTTGCTCACTAACACAATTTAGCAGTGTCCACACCCAATCCTTCAATGATTGTAGTTCCTTCTGTAGGCTTTCTCGTGTATTCAGCTCTATTTGCCCAAGCGTGCTTTCCTTCTTGACATCTTTTTCAATCTTGCAGAGCTGCTTCAGAAATGAAATCTGGTTCTCCACAACACTGAGCTGTACCGATGTACTGATTTTTTCTAACAGTGTCTGCAAATGGTCATACACGTCCCTATCCATATCCGTCGCTAGAACAAGCCTTAGCTTGATTCGACGTTTTTCCTCTTTGAACTTCGTTGTCTCGCCGCGGATTTTTTCCTTCACGAGGTCGATGTTGCGTAGCATAGTTTTGACAGCGTTGCCATAACGTAAGCTCTTCCTAATAGTGGTAGAACATTTTGGGCAGGTTTTCAACTTGATATCAACCTGCTTGCTTTCTTCCGGCATTGACATCCACTGGTCCATCCGACTGACCTCCACTATATCTTCACAGTCCTCCAGCAGAATGAACCGAGCGTCGTCTTCATCTTCAGTGCCGAAAAATATTTCCTGCACAATGTCCTTGTTACATATGCGACATAATTCTGGGCATTCCTCACCACAGAGTCCAATGCATGGATGGTCGCACGGTAGTGTTTTCTTGCACGGTTCGTTACAAGGTTGTCTGTCACAGAGTTCTCCACAAAGCCTGGTGCACGTATGATGTTCGCATTTCCATTCACATGGCTCAACGCACGCTGCACACGGCTCTCCACAGCTTCTCATGCACTCGCTGTGTACACATCTGTTTTCACATTTCCTGCTGCATGAAGGGCAGGATTTTGTACATGGCTGTAAACATTCGTGACCGCATACCAATAACCTCCCACAGTTGTTTTTGCATGGAGTGTGAAGCTTTCCCTGGCGACATGACCCACAAGTCCCCGAGCATGGATGTTGACAATCTAGAGTTACACCACAGGTCGTCGGACAGGGATATTTCTCTGGTCTGATGTAGCAGTGTGTATCGACCACATGTCCACACGGCCAGGATTTGGATACACGTGTTTTGCACTCACGTGTGTGTCTTTCGCTACATTTAGCTGCACAATCGTGTCCACAAGGCAGCACGGTCTTGCAGCTATCTTGGCATTCGAAACGACTCTGGTCCTGATGACATGGGACCATCTGCTCATGCTGACATTTTTGGATGACTTTCTTCACTTTGACTGTGCATTGACCACATTGATCAAAACATACCTTGGGACAGCTATGCCCAGCCGGACAGGTTTTCCCACAGGGCTTCTGGCATTCGTATTTCGTGTGATCTGAGTCGAGTATGTGACATGGTTTCTCACACTGATGTCCGCAATCTAGACGGGCCTCACATGGTCGCAGACATCCACCTTCGGGGGCAGCCTCGAAGTCATTAGCTGTGCTTGCCTTGATACGCGCAATCATTGGGTGTTTCTGGCAGAATAGGCCTAACGCTGGTCCCAACTGCTGTTTGGATTTAAGCATACTCAGTATATTGGCCCAGAGCTTTGATTTACTGGATAGGAGATTGAAGTTGCCGATGACAAACAATCCTTTTCTTGCTCGAGATAGAGCAACACAAACGCGGTTTTCCACATTCAGAAAACCGATGGACCCCTCAGTGTTGCTGCGGACGAGGGAGAGGAGGATGATGTCATTTTCTTCACCTTGGTAATTGTCCACTGCTGTTACTCTGACCCCTTGGAAGAAGGACTTCGGCATTATTTTTCTCAATGCGAAGACTTGACCATTGTATGCCGTCAGAACTGTAATTTGCGATGGTTCGTATCCCTGGAGAATTAAATATCGACAAAGGGCGGCGATAAATCGGGCTTCATGAACGTTTGTCGGACTCTTGTTCTCATCTTCCTTCACTTCTGGCGATGCGTGGTCCAGAAAGAAAATATTCGAGCTCACCCCTTTTACATCTTCATAAGTGAATACAGATTCATGATTTTGAAGTTCAGGGTAAATGTCCTTCACGAGATCCGCAATCTCAGGCCTCATTCGATGTTGGAGTTGTAACGTGTCACAGCGAACATTGTTGTTTATCATCCGTTCAAACAAAGATAACTCAAGCTTGAAGTGTTTTGCCAATTGATACACCGCTGGTGATGGACGAAGCTGTTTGTGATCTCCGATCAGTATAAGGTGCTCACAGCTGACATTCAGCGCTGATATGATGTGAGCTTCCAGAACTTCGGCCGCCTCTTCCACCACTATAATCCGGGGTTTGACACGCTGAACGACGTGCCGAAGTTTGGCGGCACCAGTAGTGGTCATCCCAATAACAGTTGCTGCCTGCATAATGTGGTAGTCTTCATCATCTCGGACTTCTTTTAGACGTTCGGCGACCTGGTCATATGTCTGGTTCACTTTTCGGATTCGTTCTTTCAGTTTTCTTCGATGAAGAGAGAGCCAATATCTGTACAACCGGTGTCTGTCCTTTGGTTCCAATGCCCAGATATCTGATATGCTTCTCGCTTTATCCTCTGGCATTTCCTCGGTGCCAAGAAGAATTTGCTTTATCCGCTGTCGCATTTTTCGTCTGTTTGGCTTCTGTGTTTTCCATTCACCGACCTCAAATTGAGCATGGTCCGTCTCTCTTTCGAGCGACACAGCCAGTTGTTCCGAAGTTATGGCTTTCCGTTTTTTGCGGTCTTGTGCTTTTATTTTAGCAAAATGTTCTCCAGGTTCATCTTGGTCATCGAGAAATCGTTGAGCTGCTATGGCTTCTGCCTCCTCTTCGGCGTCAATCATCTCGGCTTCTTCATCAAATCCGTATTCTTCCTCGTTTTCTCTGGCAGTTTGTGCCAAAAGCGCGTTTATCACCCAACCATAGTTCAACCAGGAGGCTATCAGATGCTGATCTGATGGATTTTGGAAATTAAACTTCTCAGCTGGTGTCATTATTTCGAATAGTACCCTGGTTAACAGAATGCCATTAGACATTGTCTCCTGAATTTTCATTACGTTTCTTCTAGACTGCTCTAACTCCGCTGCTTTCATCTTCAATTTCTCCGTGCTTCCTTGCTCCGAAGGATTCTGCCTGTTTTTTCGCTTCTTCCAGGGCGGGATTAGTGTTTGGTGCTGCTTTTCCACAGAACGCATATCCCGGTCAATGGACCGTAGCTGGAATTCTGTCTGGGAATAGAGACGATCTAGCCACCCATTGTACAGAACCCACCTGCTCTGCAGTGGCATTTCCCATAACGAAACAGTTCTCCTTGGAAATATGTGATCATGTCCTGCATATGTATATCCCCCGTCTTCAAGAGCTTCAAGTTCTGTCATGAAACGTTGTCGCTCGCTTTTTAGGAATTGGACAGATTGTAGGTCTGCGAGTGTTTGTGGATTGGTCTCAAACTCCAACAACAATGTATCCAAGTGCTCAGGCTTCAGTGAGAAGAGGTCGGAGTGACCAAATCTACTTCCAACATGACCAAAGGTGCTCGTATCAAGGTTTAACCATGATTGAATGGAAGACAACCTTTTTTCTCGAAAGTGGGCTTCGCCTGATAATGCTTGTTGAAATCTTTCGCTCTGCTCTTCGGTCATATAGTCAGCTAGAACATTCTCATGGAGAATCCCTCGAGCGCATGCCTCTAGCTTTGCTGCAGTTTCTTCGATTTCTTCCCGACATGTAATCATTTCGTGCCAACAATCTCGCGTTCCCTCTCGGACCTCTCGCCTTACGGTCCTATCTTTCTTCATGTTGGCCTTGATGTTTTTCAATACAAATTTTTCCAAGTTTACATTGACGCATCTGCCTCCCACTCTCACTAGTCCCTCGTCGATGTAATCGAGCATGCCCTCCAAGAACTGATCCAGGGCGTGGTTTGTGTAGCAGACAACGAGGATCGGGCCAGTCAAAGCCACCTTACTTTTGTTTGCAAGCAAAGCTCGCATGATCTTCAAACCAACAAATGTCTTTCCAGTTCCCGGAGGCCCCTGGATGATGGCAAACTCTTTGGTCAAAGCTGTTTGGACAGCCTGGAGTTGAGAATCATCAAAACAAAATGTTCGACTGTCAGGCCATCGGGAAGTTGCCAACACTGGGACTGAGCTCGCTTGAGCTTTCTCCTCTTTTGTCGCTTCTTCGTTCAGAAAGCTCGATAAGTCGTAGGCTGGAGGGGCTTGGCGAACCAAGTACCTTGGTGGATTCACCTCTTGTTCACATGTCACGATGTATCTTTGGAATGGTAACTCCACAACTTCTTGCAGACCAGACAGAACATGCCTATATGACTCAAAGTACGCTGTTGTTTCCGCCATCAAGTAAGGGGTATTTTCGTTGTCTTCGTTCGGCATGAATGCCGTGTCCACAAAGCGAACGTCTAAAAAGCCATCCTTCAAGTCTTCCGCTTCCCTTCCAATCACAGTTGCATACACCATCGTCTGGAAGTTGTCTCTTGATAAACACACAAGAGAACCGTACAGAAGTCGTTTGGAGGCCTGCCATCGTATTCCTCGAAGATGAGTATTGTCGAACTGTATTCGATAAGCAATACCATCGGAGGTACATTGGGGACAGATGATGTGTACACCGCGATAGAGGCGCATGTCCTTCAACTTGCTATCGGCCTTCCCACATTCAACATTACCGAGATATTCCAATATGCCTTCACGGAGGGGCGAGACATAGTCTTCTCTTAGAAGTCTGAACTGTACGTCGAGGTAATGATTGAGGTTTTCATATCCACCTTTGTCTTTATTAGATCGCAGGTATGGTTTCACTTCGGTATGGATATCTCGGTACACAGGACAGATGGAAAGTTCCCTGAAGTTGTCTGGCGGAGGCAAATTCTCAAATGGATTCTTTTCTAAACGTATCTTTCTCGAACTGGACAGTGTGTCTCGGATTCTTTCTTGCTGTTTGGTTTTCACTTGACTTTCAAGTTGTGTCATAATTGTCTTCAGGTGGAGAACTTTATCCTGATCGAGGATCGTGAAAAGTGGCAGCCGTTCTAAGATGATTAAAACACTCTGGCATTTGTTGTAGAAACTAGGCAAAGTTATCAGTATGGCCTTGAGCAGATCCAGGATATGATCGACAGGCTCAATGAATTCTTCGAGACGGATAATGTTAGTTTCAGGCATCATTTCCATCAGGTAATTAACGGCGACATGACGCTCTAAAAATGGTGAGTGAACGATCTGGTTCAGCAGTTCAATGACAGTCCGTCTCGCTGACGACTTACAGGCTTTGCTTATTAGCGCAACGGCGAATCTCATCAAATCCGGCCTGATGTTTTCGGAATTCAAACGCTCTCTGAATCCACTGGTTCTTGATATCAGAGTCAGCGCTAGTTCTCGTTCGTTTTTGTCAGAATTATGCAATTCCTCCAACCGCCTATATCCCATAGGGTATGTTGTTCTAGCTTTTTCGCCTTCAGAATACCCACTCCTATCTCTCCCGCCTCTGCCAGCGCCGCATCCAGGTTTTACAGCCCCACCAAGATTGTCACGAGTGTCATCTTGTTCTCGGTCAACAACCCCACGGTCAGCGCGTGGATTTCTGTCTCCTGATACTCGGCTGTTGCTGGCTTTTCGTCCGTTACCATTTATTGTAGGAGAGGCGTTCAGAGATTGACGGCCATCATGTCTGTTATATAACTCTAAAGTACCGGAAGACAATGATGAGTTATGTGCCGATGACGATTCTCCTCTTGATCGGGAACGAGCACCGTCATCTTGGGAATAGCTTCGGGCGTTAACTTTCAGCGCGCGTAGTCGGGTTTGTGGTGAAATATCGTTCATGATGGCTTGTCTTCGAGATCCAGACGACTTATCTGTACCTCCACCACTACAAGCTTCTCTACTAGAATTCTGGGCACCATTATCGACATTGCCACTTCTTTGCCATCTCCATGCGTCTCGTATATATGTCCTGTGATAAGAAATTAACCAGGTCACGGTAATACTAATCGGTAGATTATACAATCCCCTCTATAAGTAAGATAAATCCACCTCATTTTATCATTTTACTTTCAGGTTTATACTAGACCTAATTTGTTCAGAGAAATCACCAGAGCTAAATCATCCAAAGACTAACAAGACATATCGGTCACACGCGACCCATGAGGCATTGCGTACCCTTAAACGAGGTAGACAAGAATATACTTCATGTACTAAAGTTTGAGAAAACAACGAAGACACCATTACCGCGAGGCAGTGAGGCGGCCACATTGATCATATATGAAAAACATACGCCCACCGCTTAAAATATTCGATCTGAACGAGCTGAAACACACGAAATGCGTAACAGAATTTCCCTACTTTGTTTGGCACTGATCATTTATCATTCGAAGTTTGCATACGTCATATTTGGACACCATATGCGGCCAATGTGGCCACATCACTGCCTCGAGATAATAGTATATAAAATACTCGTATCATGCAAGAGCATGTAGCGCTGAAAGATTTGTTGTCTCGCACTTATCGCAAGCTTACCAAAATTATTTGGTCGCCTGCGACCATATAAAGTATGGCATAGACGTGGCCGACCAAGTTTTATTATCTGGTCGCTATCCGATCTAGAATATCTATTAGATATATAATACTTGGTCGATTACGACTGTACCATACTTTATATGGTCGGAGCGACCATATATTTCTCTGTCGCTTTTTTTTCCTCTTGGTCAGATATCCTTCGACCACAGTTTACATGGTCGGAGCGACCATATATTTTTAACAGTGTAATGACCCACAGATGCTTTTTTGAAATTATATGTACATATATGTATGTTTAACCTTCGTGTAGCCCGAGTGACTCGGTCTGGTGATGTTTCCTCCTCTTGGCCCGGCACGTTCGAGTTCGGTGTCGTGTCAGCCATCAGAGATTACTGGTCATAGTCTAGAATTAAATAGAGGATATCCATAAATACACAGTTATACTTTTCCAACCAAAGTAAGTATTGAGACACCACTGATTAAGCAGTACTTCCAGACATCAAGAGGACGCCTACTGGACTGCCGGACCGTCAAACTTTTATAGTAGTTAATTCCACTTCGAAATTGGCAAAGTTAGAGATAGTGTAGACTGTTGAATTTGGCGAGCAAGATTTGGCGATACGGCGAACGACTCGTTGATTTATTTTTCTGACGTAGCGAATAGTGCCAATTAGACTTGCTATATCACTGTTTAGGTGACATCTGTGTGAAACCGTTTGGTGAACATTAGCCTGTGTATCGCATATCGCTCCAATTCAAGAAGTTGTAACTGTGGCTCAGCCAATGAAAACTGACATTTGTCGTAGGATAATTTAGTTCTTAGTCAATCATATTTAAAATTGGCTTACATATTCAGCACACAAGATCTAACTTTGACTCATCAAAATGGCTTGAAGAATTATTGTAGGCCACCCGTATTCAGGTAAAGTTGCATACTGCAGGGTATACTTTACGGCTATACATACATAGCGGTACGAATATTCTGATAAAAATGAATGTCTTATCTTTGACCAACTCTAACAAGAGTCTGACTGGCAAGGTCAGGAGAAATACTTAAATGAGTCCTTATTGTGTTTTTTTGTGTTTCGTGTTGTTGATGGTCGGTGACCTAACTCAGAAACTCTAGCTGTGGCAGGTGAATATAGGGTAAGGGGGCGTGCCATTCCTATCACAGCTCAGAGTCGATGTAGGTTAAAATGTGGCGATAGAAGCTGGTCTTCCGAAAAGTGCCTTTTTGCAATCTTTCGCTGACGAAAATAACGAAACCGGAGATAAAATATATGCCAATTTGATACAGTTTGACCGACCTGAGCTTCTTTGACCATGTACCATCTCTCATGACTGTTTTGATGCTGAGAAAATGTGATGAAATGTGTGGAAAAAACATCGACTGATTTTCCCGTTTTGGCGCCTTTTGGACGTTGAAATAATATGACCCACGCTATTTTTATATCGTGACCTTTCTGATATTGGTTCACAACCGGCAAGGATCCATTTCTGATGACGTGAGCAAAAAGGTCAACCACATTCTGCGCATGTCCCTGTCAAAGCGGGGAAAGAAACAACGGTTTTGTTGACAAAATCAGTGTTTGAAGACAGATTCCATCTGATTAAAGGAGTCATTAGGTGGTTGTCATAGTGCTGGAGATGCCAAATCATACTATTTATTCGATAAAATGCTTTCCGTGCCTCCGTCTCAATTCCCCACGCCGTGTGCAGTGAAAGATCTCGAGCGACTGACGTCCTGTTTGTTTCCTTCCATTTCGGTCTGTAACAGTGATTCAGGCTAAGGAGTCCGGTTCGGCAACAACAACCAAAAAATAGACTCCTTAGCCGATGTTTTCTGACTAGTCGGCGACCCTGAACTTTGACCTCAATATTGATACTCGGGGAAACCGCCTCCCCATAATGCATCCACTCGCAAAACATGCGAAATTCCTCATTTTAGGCGTTGACCTGGCTTATCGTCTCTAACTTTTGTATCCCCTCACACCATAATTGTTATGATTTTCAATGATACTCTGATTTTAGGGCCAGAGTCCTTGACATTTGACCTCAGTTTTGCATTTTTACACATCATCTTCCCCTGATACATTCAATCACAAAAGTGAGTGATTTTCAATCATATTTCCGATTTTTCCGATTTTTTGGTCAACAGTGACCTTGACCATTGACCATTTAACCTCAGTAGGTTTCTTGTTTGCCATAAGCTCGAGTTATTCCTGAGGTTTGAGCACAATCCACATTATTGAACTGGAGTAATAGATCCAGCATTGACCATGTTTTTAACAATTTCCTCATTTTGGGACCACAGTAACATTACCCTTTGATCTAACTTATCTTATCATACGATTGTTATCATATTCAATGTTTTCCAGATTTTAGGCCAGGGATCTTGGCGTTGACCTCAATTTTGCTTGATGATAGATTCACTCGCAAAATGTGATTTTCGACGATTTTTGGGCACACTGACCTTGATTTCAATTTTATTTTAATTAGATTGCCTAGAACTTTTGTCCTGATAACCTCAGTGTTTCGTTACGGGACAGCTGTGTGGCCCCATAGTTATCCTGGCGAAATTCGAGCTCAATTAAATATAAAAACGTGAAGGGCCTAAACGCGAACGAAAGTCGAAAGAAGAAGAAGAATGTGCATTCCAATGATTCCACTGTATTCTAGGTAAGACCTTGGATCTTATCCAAATAGGAACTAAGACCTTGGATCTTATCCAAATAGGAACTAAGACCTTGGATCTTATCCAGATAGGAACTAAGACCTTAGATCTTATCCAGATAGGAACTAAGACCTTAGATCTTATGCAGATAGGAACTAAGACCTTAGATCTTATGCAGATAGGAACTAAGACCTTGGATCTTATCCAGATAGGAACTAAGACCTTGGATCTTATCCAGACAGGAACTAAGACCTTAGATCTTATCCAGATAGGAACTAAGACCTTGGATCTTATCCAAATAGGAACTAAGACCTTGGATCTTATCCAGATAGGAACTAAGACCTTAGATCTTATCCAGATAGGAACTAAGACCTTAGATCTTATCCAGATAGGAACTAAGACCTTAGATCTTATCCAGATAGGAACTAAGACCTTGGATCTTATCCAGATAGGAACTAAGACCTTAGATCTTATCCAGATAGGAACTAAGACCTTAGATCTTATCCAGATATGAACTAAGACCTTAGATCTTATCCAGATAGGAACTAAGACCTTGGATCTTATCCAGATAGGAACTAAGACCTTAGATCTTATCCAGATAGGAACTATAAGACCTTAGAGCTTATCCAGATAGGAACTAAGACCTTAGATCTTATCCAGATAGGAACTTAATGATTGTTATGTAGACAGCTATTCTAGACAGGATGTACAGTAATGTATTCTCCAGACAGAGCCATGGATTTCTCTTCAGCACTTCATCATGAGAATTCTATTTTCTAGGGAAGACCTTAGTTACCAGTACTCTTCATGCAGCAAAAAAAGTTACCCGAATAAGTAAAGTCCTGAGCAAAAAGCTATAATTTATATTGCACTGAATGATTTACCCCAATGAAAGGACTCCCTAGAAGTCATATCGCATAGGCAATACTGTTTCACGTCAGTATTGGGCTTTTCACAGACTTATATACCATGTACGGTACCAGTACGTAAAATTATCGGGTATTCCCCTTGGACGTTTCATGAGTCAATGGCTGTAGATAGACAAGTTGTGAAACTCTTTTTCAGTGTCGGGTCCATTAGCCACATCTTTGTATTTATAGCTAAGTTCGGTCCAATGTTCAAATGCACGTGGAGTTAACTACACTGGAACCACAGTGACTTAACCAGCACTGTCTTCGTTGTCGTTTGCCACAGTGAATATCATAAATATATATCGATCTTTTGTATCCCTAGAGTAATATTGATATAGGAGATTGGAGGGGTATATAGATATATCAAATTCACATAGAACACATTTTTATGATGTCCACCATCATTGTGGTGCGTGAAAAGCTTTTTACTAACAGCAACAACGACGACGACGAAGACAACCGTGTCGAAGTTGAATCCAATCAGGAACCGTGAAATATTTATTACGCGCTACAGGACATGTACATCTCTTGTTCCCCCTGATTTACAGGGGGATATTTTTAATCAAAGTTTAAACATTTATAGTCCTATATATTTTTATGTGGACTTTGATTTTGATTGGTAATCAACCCCAGAGTTTAAGATTACAACGCGTCTGATCAGTACATGTAGGCGCCCTGTGCATGATAACCATTTTATATAAGAAAAGATGTACAGTGGATTTTCGTTCAGCAAAGTATATCATAGATATATACGCTCAGTTTCTGTACTTGTACATTTCTGAAATACTTCGTATCTACAAATTTGCTAATTGAGTGGCGGTCTCATTTGCAAAAGAATGGGCGTTGATCGATCTGATTTCGTCAGAGATTTGAACTGAATAAAAAAACTCGATATATTAGGCCTACTCAGTTCGCTGGCTGGTTTTAAGCTGTCTGGTCTATTGGACGAGAATCACGCAACAACAGATTAATGCAGTATTATGTAGAGTATGGCATTAAGTACCGTTACATATATGGATACTCACCGTCATTTGATCGGGTGTATCAGTGTTGCTGCCAGTCATATACTTGTGCGTATTATAATAGCTTGAGAGCTTAAATACACCAGTTTGGAAATTCCACGCATGCTCTGTGAACCAAATCTGATCTCATTCTGGTTACCGTATTCTGGTGTATTGATGTTGTCGTTTCAGTAACTATAGGCCCTGACACACATCTGAGAGTATCTATTCACCTCAATTTATATCTCTCGGAAATGTACATGGGAAATTTTCATGGTCTATATTTAGACCATACAGAATACAAGGAGCGTACACGAAAATCAGCGAGTTACAGGCTACTAGCCAAGTCTACTTTCACTTTCGAGAAAAATACCCATTCAACATTAGCTGTTTTGTGACCTATCCACACTCAAACCTAGACGAGACCTGAATGTCTGATCTCTCCATTGCCTGCAGCAATACTCTTATGGTCCGTGTAACCTTGCACAATTCAATTTTCGTTTTTTTGTTTTTGGTTTCTAAAAATCAAAAATTGATATTTGACCGTCAATTTTCAATTTTCGTTTTTCGTTTTCGGTTTCTCAAAATCAAAAATTGAAATTTGACATTCAAGATACAGTAACAAATATATCAATACACTGGCTCCCGAGGGTGGCCTGGGTGGCCACATGCCTCTCACGCTCCACACCTCTTATACGACATGATTTGCGTTTTCTATTCTACTCGTCGTACTGGAAGTGACATCATAACCCGTCCACATACGAACTTAACATTGATACGTCAAAGTTAAAATCAATTAAAAAAACGAAAAACGGACAAATGGAGGCAATTTTCAATATTTGATTTTCATTTTTGCGTGAAGCAAAACAAAAACGAAAATTGAAAATTGACTGTCAAATATCAATTTTCGTTTTTTGTTTTTGTAATCCCAGAATCAAAAATTGAAAATTGACAGTCAATTTTCAATTTTTGATTTGAGAACACATAAACAATAAACGAAAATTGAAAATTGACGGTCAAATTTCAATTTTTGATTTTGAGATTACAGAAACAAAAAACGAAAATTGAAAATTGATGGTCAAATTTCAATTTTTGATTTTGAGAAACCAAAAACGAAAAACGAAAATTGAACTGTGCAAGGTTACACGGACCTCTTATATATGCTTCACCGGTTTTGCTTGAATTTCACATCACGCGACCCGAGTTAATAAAACACGATGCCGCGTGGTCATCATGTACGAATTGATCTCTGCACACTGTGCTCATCACAAAATACCTTGTTATCCTGTAATTTGGACTTTTCTTATGCATTCAGTAGACATTTCTTTCTATAAAAGAACCATCGATATACAATCTTTTCCGAACCCTGTGGTGGGTCGGTGGTATCCTGGAGATTAAAACTCCATTTTAATAAAGATATCCTGCATGCTATGTTTGCTGATATTAGCACCCAAATAATTACTCTTTCCCATGCCACATCCTCGACTCTTTATTGAGAGTGTAAGAGTGTACATTATTGTGCGCCTATCATGCCTATAGCTGGTACAAAATACAACTGTAATATCTGTTCTTCACATCTTCATTACATCAAGCTAATTTCTATGTTCCCACTTCGAACTTTCCTTGATATATTAGGCCCCCTTCAATTGTCAACGAACTTATAGACAGGAGATGCTACTGACCTCGAAAGCATATGAATTTCGAAATGTGTCATAGAAGAGCTAGCGTTAATGACCTAGCGGCTGACCTGTTGGACTAACACAACCACCATATTAGGAGGAATGACATCGCTATACTTGAGGATGATGTCACACTACTCACAATCGGCGGGTAATATTCAGGTAAAAGTCCTGACCTGACCAGGTTGTATATCCACAACTCAATTTCAGGGATTTTGGCTGAAATTCAAGGCTGATTATCTGAATTTCAGGAAAAAGATCCCTGAATGAGAGGATTTTCTCTGAAATTCAGGCAAATTTATCAACCTGATTACTAAATTTCCGACCCTATTCAGGTACGTAAAATCCCCTAAAATTCAGGTAATTTATCTTTAATTCACGATTGATATACCTGAATTTCAGGAAATTATCTCTGGATTTCAGATAAAATCCCTGAAATTGAGTTGTGGATGGGCAACCTGATCTATTCAGGATTATTCCCTGAACATTTCTGAGAGCGATCGTTCGTAGGTGAAATTTACATCTCGGATTTTGAATAATGAAGATGGTCAGATATATCAATGCAGGTTCGAAGTGGGAACGTTTAAAATGCCTGGCCTGGGGAGGGACCATTATCTCCCCAACCAAACTTTCTCCCCTATCCTATCCGGAACGACAAAAAATGAAAGCTGATCCTTCGCGACTATCATATTGGAGTCATTTTGAGCCTATTTGCGTAACCCCACGAGTAGAGGAGCATGGTTAAATTCAAGATGGCGGCCATGTGGGGTAGCAGAAAACTGATGTTTTCGTCATTTTTATTCAAAATTCCTGCTTTTCTTCAAGGAAAATTGGATAAAATCTATTTTATTTCACATCTGACTATTATTTACTAATTTACCATGCAGGTTTTGCAAAGAAAACACACAAATAAAACATTCAAAAATCTGACTGAAAAATCTACCAAAAATGCGTGTTTTGAAGACGACGTCACTGTGACGTAATCGAAGCGACCATCTTGAATTTTTAAAATATTTTCTGGTAGAGCAAGACCTCAAGGGGTAACACAATTATTTAGAAGGTGGGGGGCGAAATGCCCCACCAGGCCTGAACAAATCCAAATTTGGTAATTTGAAATACTTGATTACAGTCAGATAACAGAAAACATTTATCATGAAAACGGTTCAAATCCCTTCGTATTGTTTGGCTATATGTTTCAAAACAACCACGATGCAAATTTATTGTGCAGTGGATCTTTATTCATTTATGGCAAATGAAGGTTATATTTATATGTCAGCAAACAGAACACAAGTAGGGCAGTCTCATGACTTTTACATAATGTGGGTTAGCGAACGTAGTCCATTCCTCTTTTAGAAAGTAGATTGACAATCTCAGTAATATGACGTCACAAAGTAGCCAATGGATTTCATGCGATTAGTTGCATGTTAAAAATCTGGGGATTCCCAGCCAAATCGTTACTGCACATCACAACATGAAAATGGGCCTTTACCGGTATATAAAGCATCACACATCATGCATGAGGTTAGATCGCTCGGAAAATTCGCTTCCAGCGAAGATAGTATAGTACCCAGGCCTTGCGGAATGGGGGGATCCCCCAATAATTTTGTCGCAAGTACTCCCTTCTCCAGGTAATTCCTTGCAAGTAACTATAATGGCGGACGGGATAGAGGGTTTTTCTCACATATTTTTTTTTCTTTTGCGTCCCTTGTCCATCAAATAATTCACTGTTAACAGTTTTGGCCAGTTATAAAAACTGATACGTTTCTGGAAACATCAAACTGTAAAGCTGTGTTTGTTACACGCTCTCCCATACTAAAGTGCCTACGGTAATGCATCTTCATAACGCCAAGGTTTATTTTTAAATAAATTTTAGTGCTCACAGCAGTTACCGATCAAGTATACCTGGAGAATAAAGTGTGTCCCAGGTTATACCATATCAGGACATGCAAAACACGCGGCTAATATGTGATGTCCGGGGAGGGCCTGAGGGTGTGGGTTGCAGTTATAAATGTCCCCCGGGAATTTTAGTTTTCTTTTAAATTTTAAATAAAAAAAGAAGAAGAAAAATTAAATTTTAAAATTATTAAATTTTAAAATTAATAAATTTTAGTGCTCACAGCAGTTACCGATGAAGTATACCTGGAGAATAAAGTCTGCCCCAGGTTATATCACAGCAGGACATGTAAAACATATGTGGTTACTGTAATCCCCGGTTCAGGGTTTTCCATCTTCGGTCTTCGTTTTGGTACAGCGTTGTTGTCCCAATTAGGAATAGAAGAAGGACTAAATTAGCCGATATTAGCCCAACTAGGCCTGGTAGATAGGAGTTTTCCATATTTTAGGGATGAAGTCGGTGTTTCCGGATTTATATTTTCAAGACAAATCCTAGTTTTACATGCACCCACCCATTACTTGATCTTCCTCGAGGAGCGCTTCACATGAATACCCCCCAACACGACCCCATAAGCCCACCTCGACCTCAAAACGTCCACCGAGGTGTCATTTTCCCACAATTCCCTGCCATAACCCTACTTTCACTACACACCAGTCCAGTCGGACTCTCTCCACACGAATGCTTCAAACTTATACCTCACACGATCCATTCGGAACAATATTTGTTCACCTCAACCCCAAAACATCCATTACAATGCCCTTTTCCAACAATTCCCTCTCTGCGCATGTGCAGATGGACGGCATTTCCACGACCCACCCATCTAATCGGACGCTTCACGAGTGCTTCACTATGACACCTCACACGACTCATTCGGACCAGTAGTGGTCTACCACGAACCCAAAACGTCCACCTCCATCTGCCTGTGACCATGCCCCTACCATCGTCTTCTACAGCGTGAGACAGAGAAATAAGGTGCCATATTCCATACCGCAAATGTCCATGAGTGGGTTCGCGATTGGGCCTATGCCATAGACGTATATAGATCTGCCCTCTAGTAGTATATTCGGGTATTTTCAACCTTGCATAGTATGGTCTGACTGGTGGTGCAGTGGATAACGTGTCCGCCTTTGGAGCGCGCAGTGCGGGTTTGACTCCTGTCAGGGCCAGGGGGATTCCCCTTCTCTCGCTATATGTCTATCATAGGGCTTATAACCTAGAAGTTATACTCTTGACCTTGAAGGTCAATTGGGATACGGACATTCCCGGAGATGACCGGACATTGCCGGAGATTCTCGGGCATTGTCGAAGATTCCCGGACAATTCCGAAGATGACCGGCCATTATATTCCCGGACATTCAGACGAAGCAACATTAACATTGACGTGACTGGGAATTTACATGGATGAGGGACTCCTTCCTGTCCGCGAGGGCTTGAACCGGAAGTGACCGCATCACCACCGGAAGTGACCTTTGACCTGGAATGGCCTTTGACCCAGATGTGACCGTTGGCCCTGATGTGACGTCAGTGGGTCAGGGAAGTTAACTCCACCAAACAGTTAATTTTTATTTGCCCCCCCAATATGTGCGAAGATAGCATTTTACTACTAATGACTCATTTGTCCATTGCCAATGGGGAACCATGATTCCTCCATCCGCCTCCTGGCAGGATATCTCCTGGGAGTTTTACAAGTCTAACAAAACACTTAATGTAGGCGGGACTTTATTTCCGAGTTATTGTATAGTATATGACATATATGGTACAATACAGGACAGATATGGTATAATACAGCACAGATTTGGCATAATGCAGGACAGATATGGTAAAATATAGCAAACATATGGTATAATGTACACCCCACAGGACGCATTCGGACCAAGGATGGACCATCCCTACACCAAATACCTTCCTTCACTGCCCCAAAATGCCCACTTTGGCTACTACTCCTACTGATGACGTCACCAATGACGTCACAGATGACGTGGACAGCCCTCAAATCGCGGTCTACACCACGAGAACTGCAAGATGCCACCTCCCTCGACACATTCGGACCAATAGTGGTTCATCTCTACCCCAAACACACCCCCAAAATGACCATTTTCGCTACTTCTCGTACTGATGACGTCGCCGCTGACGTCACAGATGCTGTGGACATCCCTCAAATGGGTCTACACTGCGAGAACTGCAAGATGACACCTCCCACGATACATTCAGACCAATAGTGGTCCCTGTCTACCCCAAATACCTTCCTTCACTGCCCCAAAATGCCCGCTTTCGCTATTACTCCTACTGATGACGTCACCAATGCCGTCACAGGTGACATGGACAGCCTTCAAATCGGGGTCTACACCCCGAGAGCTACAAAATGACACCTCCCACGACACATTCGAACCAATAGTGGTCCATCTCTACCCCAAACACACCCCCACGCACAACCCAAAATGACCACTTTACTTACTACACCCAACTGCGCATGCGCAGATTGACACGACTTGCAATAAAAAACACGCCATTCTGACTCTACCCCACAAAAGCTTCACTTTGACATCTCCCACGACCCATTCGGACCAATAGCGGTCCATCTCTACCCCAAACACCCCCCCACGCACCCCCCAAAATGCCTGCTTTCTATACTACGACCAGACTGCGCATGCGCAGAATATTGAAAACGGACGATACATTAGTCCAGTCGGACGTGAAAAACGAGACCAAACAACCCACAGTAAAACCCACAAAAAAATTCCCAGTATGGACCTATACCCCCATAGCCAGTATGGGCCTATATGGGCCTATATACAGACCTGCGTGAACTTTTCGAAAAATTTCACCGCTTAGCTCCGGGACCCTTCCCATCGTGTTTTCGTGGCGAGACGTGAAAAATAAGACCAAACAACCCATAGTAAAATCCACAAAAAACAGGCATTTTCCCGTATATTGTATAATACAGGCCCCTAGTGTAGAGGTAAAGTCAGTGTTCCGGTTTTTTCTGGAGAAACTTTTACATACACCCACTCCCCCACCCTACCTCTCTCAGCAGGCCCCGATAAGCCAGGGACGGATATTAGCCCTTTGGGATAGGGTTGATAGGAGTTTTCCCCTATTGTAGGGGTAAAGTCCGTGTTCCGCTTTTTATATTTTCGGGACAAATCCTAATTTTACATGCACCCACCCATGACAGAATGACCCTGGAGAAGCGCTTCACTTTGACACCTCACTCGACCCAATAAGTCCACTAGGGGCCCCTCTCGCCCCTGAAGATTGACGAACATTCTCACGAAAACCCACGTATTTGGGACTGCTTTCTGTCCGCGGAGACAGACCGCATCACCGCTAGACCGCATCACCGCGGAGGAATACATACCCAGGTCACGCCCGATGCACGCAGACCGGAAGTGACGTCATACACTTGCGCAGAACACTCCTGCGCACACCTCCCCATGACCTCCCCATGACCCCCCCATTTCACTTTCTCGCGCAGGCGCACTGAGCCCAATAGGCCTCGAAATAACCTTTGTATACTACTATCATTAAATATACTTATCGCAGATTTGGAATCTACCGAGGCCCTACAAGATGAAATCGCTGCTTCGTATGATAAATTCTTATTCTTCACTGAAGTGAACAATAAATTAGAAAGAAGGGTATTGTTCTTGAGTCTGGGTGTTATGACAAAAGAAGATGGATAAAGAAACCTTGGTGGACTAACAAACTCTCTGAACTATGGAATACTTGCTGTCAGGCTGGAAAAAAAACTGGATAAAAGGTAAAAATGTTATTATAATAATAATAATAAAAAAAAAACAGTTAAAGATAGTATTTCTGAGAGACAGAAAAGTAGCTGATAGATGTGTACAGAAAGCGAAAAGAGAATATAAAAGAAAAGAGAAAGCTGAGCTTTTGAATTTTAAGGATTCCAACCCAAAGAAATTTTGGAAACGGATAGGAAAGATTGGTATTGTGGAGTGGAAAGAAGAAAACGTATACCTATGTGTGTCCGTATGGAAGATGGTTCTGTGCGTAATAATACAAATGTTGTTTTGGATAAATTGGATAATTTTTCCTGGTTTCTGATAGGACCGCCAAAGACAGCCTCATCAAAACTGCACCTGACGTGAACATAGGATTAGGAATTGAATAGATCGTACATGCGAAAAGGAATGGAACTAAGAAAACCGTGGCCGATGGCTACATAGGATTCTAGATGGGAGAAAAGACGGGCTTGTGATTTCCAGTTAGAGAGTAAACGTGACGATCGCATCGACACGAGATTGATTAGGCAAACCCGGACAAGAACACATCACCACTATGTACCACCTGCAACAACGAAGAAGAAATGGCAGAGCATTTTCTACTCTAATGCCCAAAAACATGACCCCATCGACACACGTTGGATAACGAGTCAAAGAAAATTGAAAGTCCCGCTGAAGTTAGCTACCTTACTAAATCCCAAATCTCCTCTAATAAATAAGGAATACACCACCGAAGACATTACATAATACATCCTGAGACGGTCAAAATTTCAGGAAGACATTTTCGGGTTGAAATGGACTATCGAATAGCAGAGTTACCTTGATATTGAGGGCTGACTGTTCCATAGATTCACCATTATGCATGACTAAAGTCATTTGGGTAGCGGAGTTACATAGATAGTGAGCGCCGTTATGTTTCAACACTTCCAAAATTAAAAAAAAAATCATTCAGTACACAAATAGCTCAGCACACCATGTGAGGTAACAAACCCACCTGAAATAGACGAGAGAATATTCTCCACTCACCGGCCCTCCGAAAAAATTAACTGCTTGCTGAACCGATTATTTATCTAGCTCTTTAATTATTTATATATTTATTTATCTATTATGCTTTTATATTTGCCATTCATTGTATGTGTGAGTGTGTGTATGAGTGTATGTGTGCTTGTGAGGGCGCGATAGTGGGTTATCGTGACGCTGGCCATTTCAATAAATCATCTCTGTATGTCACGCAGCTTAGTCCCCAATTTCAAATGTTAAAAAAGGTAAATACTACAAATCTTCTACTGATCCTTTATCTACAGCCAAACCTCCGCGGACAAAACCTGACAAAACCTGGCTGTTAAGTACAATAGGATAAAACCGGCCATCCTGTTCCCTGATACACATTTACACGAGCAATGTTAGAGTCACAGGTTTCTACAGACTAGATAAAGTTCTGCTAGTTTTTTTTCTGGACGGATCAGCGTGTAAAGAGACGAAACAAGGACAAAGGAAACAACCACGCGATCTATTAGAAACAGAACTATTACATGTTAGGTGCTCACTATGATTGATATAGATTGTCGAACAAATTTTTTTACAATCTTTACTTCTCTATCTTTTGTTATTTGTTAAACCATAGTGCTTGTAAAATTATGAATCGAAAATAGAAATGTACAATGAAATATAAATAAAGCATTGTTTTGATGAGCCGCGAAATCCATATGGGAACCGGCCGAAAACTACAATTTCAATCAAAACCTGCATATTGATTGGCGTTGGACATTGCCTATTTGGCCATTACGAATCGACAGGCGTTGTATCCAGTCAGTGACGTTATTCACTTTAATCTTCCATGGACGAGGCATCTTTCATCCAGTTAGGCTTAGCTCACGTTAGTGCTTTTATTTGAATTTATTGGATATCTAGGTTATGTGTTACCTGTTTCATGTAGTTATTCGATTTGCTAACCAGATGGCGTTTTATCCCTCTTTCACTCGCGTGATGATTTCTGCATCCCTTTATCTACATGACAGGTGATAAATTATCCTCAAATCTAGCAAAGAACATGTGCTGCAAAGCGTGAAGTCCTGTATGTAACCCGACACACTTCGAACGGCTGAGATACTAAGGCTACGTCTTAGAATTCTCCGTATTCTAGTCTGAATATGAGATGCTGAGGGAGTCTTTCCTGTGGAGTCATATGGTTGCTGTTTAGTCGCCAGACGTCAACTTTCCCACCTCTTACATATCTCACCAATTTCCATAGTGCTGATTTTAGAGTTTATAACCGTGATCAGAACATCTGATTTTACTCAGTTTGCCTCACGGATAGTCTTGGTATATCATGAATAGTGTTAATTTGGTCTGAGCAGTGCTATTTCGGCTTAAGGGTGAAATTGGATTATCTTCCTTGCTTCAACATGTTCAAGCTAATTAAATCTTGCCGGTAAATAACCTTCTGTTTCTTTGCCTGTGAGGTTAATGTTCAACCGTTCCCCTAACAATCGGCAGTTATATGAGCCAAGGTGGGTCAAGTATGAACTACTTTTGAATTTTTGCTACGGTTGTAAGTGTGGTGCCTTTTTAGCGCTCAAATTTGCTTTATTTTTCACCTACCCACCCGTCCAATAAATGTGTTAGTTTCTTATGGGTGCTGGAAATCAGGAACAACATGTATGCCATGTTATAATCAACATTACATTATATTGCTATAGATATGAACATGTAAATATGTCTTGGAACAATTCATGCTATAAAATTAATGTGTCTTCGTCAAGTTGTGAAATATCGATTCTTGGCCACCATATAAATGCATAAATTATATGTGAAATATCGATTCTTGGCCACCATATAAATGCATAAATTTCGGCTTTTCATTTACCAATTTTATATAAATCTGCGTGCATGCAACCTTGATATTGTGATGTGTTTTGACAAAACTATTTCCGAAATACAATTTCATGACCCTTTAGGTCGGCTATTGTAAACACATCTATTTGTGAGAAACAGTTGTGTAGTTTCAAATTTATACAGGATAACATAGAAACTGCTTGCGTAAGGGTAATGAATTAACCTTGGTTTTGACGACTGAATTTATGTAATGCGACAGATTCGTGATCTGCCTGTCATAATTGCACCGAATTTATAAGGACATTTATGTTGGGTTAACTTGATATTGTAACGTATAGCATTGTATATAATGGAATGAGCGGCACATACAGACAGGCCAAAACCATCAGGTCTCAACACAGGCTATCATGTCTCCAATGATAGATGTTACTATCTCCAGTTCTGAAAATGACTGTTTACAGAATGGTCTGATGTTAATGAAGTTGTGCTAGTCTGCCTGCCAAATGCTGCCGATCATTCCTACGTTAGGTGGAATGAATTTACAATAAATCGGCTTAATATTCAACAGACATGAACTTCGTTTTTGTTGTATCCTGTCTCATTTAAAGAGGCTATCAAGTCTTCGAGAAATCTCAGAAACCGGACCTTGGAATCTATTATTGTATAGGTTTTATGAAGACCATCACCTGAGTCTGAGACGACTTCGCGTTACAACATCTTAAGATCACGCGCACAAGCAAGCCCTTGTCGTCTTGAAGACCGAAAAATTCATAATGGCGAGCGTTGCTTTCGGATAAAGACAATTTTCTTTTGGATACAACTACAAGATCATGAGACGACAGCTTCAGACGATCGACCGAGGACACTGAGAGTACTAACTTTCGGACAAAATGGCTGAACCAGTAAAAGTGCAGGAGCTTCAGGCCATTGCTCAAGGCACCACGAAACTTGTGGACAATTTGTGAACTGATATTCAGGCCAAGGACAATCGTCAATTGTAAAGAGAACAGGTAAAGGACCTTCCTTCCTTTTTGCACCTACTGAGGTATTGCAGACGGTAATTAAGTCACCCAGACGGGGACGGTGACTGACGAAGATATCTGGTGCCCTTGTTTGTTTGCCATTGTGAAATGTGCGACCCTGTTCAACGCCTCCTTGAACTGTCTTGTAATTTTGACTGGACGGAATTTCAAATTGGTGTCCACAACTGCCATGATTGAAGTCCATAATCTCAGATCAACCCAAACCCTGTTCCTTCCTGTAACATTGTTTCTCGTCTTCCTTGGTGACGTGACAGCGTGTGCCAGAAACCTCTGGAACGAGTCCATTCCGTGGAAACAGTATGTACAGGTACAGTTTGATTCGTTCCACTTAACAGAGCCTTGTAAATGGCCATAGTGATTGAAAACATAACTGTGTTGTGATATATTCTCTGCCTGGACTTCCCTGAACTTCTGCCTGGCGTTGTGAAGTTCCCACTGATTGACAATAGTGCGTGTGATGAACAGTGTGTCATTACAGAACTGGACCATACCTAACGAACTCTAAGACATTGTATTCTTGTAACTTTCTTGGAACATTCTGGACTGAATCCACAGACAGGTTGGTAGCGTGTGTTGAACGCGAGGTTTAACCTTAACTTTCTCTCTCTCCCTTGAACGATCATGTTATATGTGCCATAATCATGCCTTATATGAACTGTTGACATCTCTCGTATATTGTGCATGCTGTGTTAATTATTGATAGTGCTGCATGCTCAGTGAAGTTGATGAATCAATGGTGAAACTGGTAGATTGCATGAACTCCTTTGTGGCTGATAAATTTAGTGATTTGCAGATTGATAAATCTAGCCTTTGATCTTTGGATGATAATGTTGTGAGGTGGTTCCACAATGATGTTTTATTAGGACATTTATCGCGATTAGTTGCCATAATAGTGTAGCTGGTAAGCTAAACACTTAACGCAATATTGGCTAAATGGAACTAACATTATCGCGTATATGTTGATAGGTCCTAAGATACACTGAGTACATGTACATACTAGTGGTTGTAGCATATAAATGCTTGGTATATGCTATGAAAGCATGTTGGTGTTGGCTGACGAGCCTCCACAATCCCCGATTAGGCTATGAGAGCCTGGATATTTGTGAATATGTGTGGTTATTTGTTTATTTTGGATCCTCAGATATAAGTCTAAGATGTTGGGTGACAAATTGGTTTCAATTAACACGTATTGGCAATTTCCTTAAGTTCGGTACATATTGTGCCCAAGTCAACCATAAGTTTCTAGCTTTCATAATGAGTAACATGTAAGGTCCAAATGTTAACCTTTGAGGATGAGGTATATTGAATTAGCACAGACGATGCTAGAGAAATCTGATACTTGGTGACAGTTATGGAAGACTGTTTGAGACATAACCACAGGATAATTGTGTTCGAATATTTTTGTTGCAACAATATTGAGATACCATGCAGTGGTATGAATAGGACAACGTGTATTGTCATTTGTGCAGAATTATTTTGTCATAACTGATCGAGTTTCACCGCGTGAATCCTTTCTACTGACGACATATCGTAATCATAATGATTTTTCTTGCACTGAACTTGTACGTTAATTCTGTTTCGGAATAAGTGTGTTCTTATTGGTGTGGGCTAGAACATGGAGTCTGATGCTCTCTATTCTGAAGAATTCGCATTTCTTGCAGATATGATTCAAATGCCTAACATTGCCATTCGCAACCTATTGAACGTTACCAGAACTATTGCCCGTTTGAATGCCACTTCTTAACAGGCATTGAGTATGATAATTGATGTGTCGGCACGTGCCATTTTGACGTGTATTTCTTTCACTATGGTTTTGCTTGTACCCTTGTCGCGCTTTTGTATATCTTTTGCGCACATTGTAATCTGTATGGCTATTGTTCTCAAATTTTGTTTCACTCGGTGACATTGTAATGCACGACCTGCAGCTAGACAGTGCTCTGGAGACTGTTCTACGCGACTATCTTTTTCCATCTTTGTATACTCCTTTGTAATGTTTTTGTTTTTGTTTTTCTTTCTTTTGCCACTCTTGCCAGTGGGCGTGCGTTTTCTTGCAGGAAACGTACTCTCACTTGAGGTCAAGTTTTGGTGTATTGGTGGCTGATGAACTGATCATTCACACAGTTTCTAGCACCATTTATTGTCTTCTTATTATTGTATTTTTCTTTTGCTTATTTCTTGTTTCACTGTTCTGACATTTTCATGTATTTCTCTGCTGTTCCACATATATTTTGTTTTGATTTTCATGAACATGTAATGTGTTGATAAACTATTGTGGATTAGAAGCTGAGCTACTGGAAGAATTTTCCAGCAATTGTTTTGATATTGTGTTATGTTTTGGACACATTGTTTTGACATGTGCACACTTGTCATGCGACTGGCACGTGTACCACATACCTAGAGTATTTTCATTGAGGGCTGATAGTAAATGGCATTATGACCTTACACTATGAACATGGACTACAGTAATTGAATAAATTGTTTATGGTATTTGACCGATATTTCTGATAATGACCTTAGCTATTGATAATGGACTATTCTTTGAAGTTTTGCTATTATTCTTGCTGCCTTACGCATTTTGTGTTCATACTTTGAGATGAATGAACGATCTTCGTTCGTATCTTTCATTGTTGGAAGATATGTGAAATATCGATTCTTGGCCACCATATAAATGCATAAATTATATGTGAAATATCGATTCTTGGCCACCATATAAATGCATAAATTTCGACTTTTCATTTATCAATTTTATATAAATCTGCGTGCATCCAACCTTGATATTGTGATGTGTTTTGACAAAACTATTTCCGAAATACTATTTCATGACCCTTTAGGTCGGTTATTGTAAACACAACTATTTGTGAGAAACAGTTGTGTAGTTTCAAATTTATACAGGATAACATAGAAACTGCTTGTGTAAGGGTAATGAATTAACCTTGGTTTTGACGACTGAATTTATGTAATGCGACAGATTCGTGATCTGCCTGTCATAATACCGACGGTCACGGATACGTAAAGGGGACCAACTTTGCTGACATACCGGTAGAGGGCGGAGTGCAGAGGGGGTCAGATTTATCCTGCAGCCATACGATAGCTTGCGACGCTACGAATATATACATTTTGATACATTTGTATTGTGACGTTTGTTATTTGGACCGACAACAATGGTATCGCGAGTGGCGTCATCACAATATGGATTGTTGCAACATCATAGCGAATGATCGACGTCACAGAAGAACATACCAGATTCTTCAATTCATTTGGACTAGAAATATATATCTTACATCAAACAACAAGAGCGCCTCGTGTGTCTGTCAATATGTTAGGATAGTCACTCTGCAGTACATCTGTTTTAATTTCATTTTGACCGCCCATTTATCGAACTGGAAACCGTTTTGCGTCAATTTCCTTTGATCCACCATGTTAACAATCTTCGATCTGACCCCCAAGCAGTCACGCCCTCTGCCGTGACGTTGGTAAAGTTGCTTCCCTTTGTACATCCGTGACCGTCGGTATTGCATC
>JAVTVY010002166.1:0-32256 GCA_036873755.1 Hanleya hanleyi
AATATTATGGATAAGATACGGATTTGATATTTTTGGAACATCATGATGTCTTGCCCGTATCATTGAAAACTCTTGACCGCTTCTCTCTTGCAGGAAACAAGCCTATGTTTTTGTATACTATGATTGTCTTCTTGAATTTGGTGCTAATACTGTTATATGGAATATGGAATAGGTCTTTGGATTATGGACGCGGATATTCTCTAAGGCCTAGTGGAATAAATCTTTGGTTTCCCGTTACCCGACCGACCCTATGTATTTGGCGCCGACCCTAATTTTTTTTTCTGACCATTCCAAACAAGGGAGACAATCACTGCTCAAAAGTAGTGTTCAGAGTTATCGCCACTTGAAAAAAAGCGCCCTCTACGCACAGGAAGCATGGCGTCCTCGCTGGTGTGTGTGCTGAAACATAGTTGTCGCCAAACATCGGGGAATGGATCGGTTGATCGCCGGTTCGTTTCCTGTCCGGTAGCGGATGCAGTCAACGAACTGGTAGCTAAACTATCCCGAGACTGTGAACACGTCAGATTATCGTGTTCATCGCAGGAAGTCGGCCCGTGGACATCAATTTCAGATGCGACTGTACAAGTGTCCACGTTGGTGAATCTGTTCGGGTGCCGATTTTTCCGACTGGAGTATTTCTCCACGAGCTGTCCGGGTGAGATATATTGACACAAACAGATGATATATTGAAATGGTTGGAATGTACCGAGAGCTACAGGCATGACAGGTACGATATCCCAAGTACATGCATGCATGAACTGAGCAATAAATCAGAATGACTCAACTGTAAAAGCGATTTTGATGTTCATTTTCCTTGCCATTCAACTATATCTTCCGAAGTGCAGAATGAAAAAAGTATCGATATATGAATTGGTGAATGAATTATTATTGCGGTTTTCTTCAAACTTTGAATACTAATAATAAAACCAAAAAAAAATTTTTTGGCAAAAAAAAAAAAAAAAGCCTACCTACCTACCCTAGTGAATTATCCAGTCGTAACGGGAAACCAAAATATTATTCCACTTGGCCTAATGGACGACGGCTGAATTATGAATGACGGACTAGACGCTTGCAATACATGTGTATAGCAATAATACCATTATTGGTGACGCTCTGGCGGCCATATTGGATATTCAATGGGTAATAAAGTTTCCAATTATCGTTATTATTTTCTTCTTGAGTCTGTCAGGCTCGTAGAAAACCAATCTCGTGTAAAAAGGCGATTCAAAGCTGTCAAATAGTCGCCAACAGGAGGCTACTGTATGTATTATGGCGGCCATATTGGATTTATGCAAATTAAGGGCCTTCCACCTCCTGCAGAAATGGGCACCCCTTCTGAGATCATTCCTTATACCTAAATGAGCCTCTGTGCAAAATATGGTGCTTTATTCCAGTCAGTCACGATCTTGACCTTAAGCCACCGGACTATTGTGATTTGTACGGGACCTGGCGAGTCATTAAAGCACACCTAAAATCGTGCGAGGTGTGTGGTTAGCACACCTCAGGGGTTTTTTTAGGCAAAAATTGTTCATCTACTCAATTTCAAATATCGTAAAACTCATTTTTTTTGCGCGCCAGGCGCGCATATCAATGTCACTAAAACTCAATTTTTTTGCCTTTTTCATCCAAAAAATGATAAAACTGAATTTTTTTGCCTTTTTCATCTAAAAAATTATAAAACTCAATTTTTATTTTGTTTTAATCGTAGAATGTAAAAAATTCTTGTATTAAATTGGCATAAATATTGAAACTGTCATGCTTGGTGGAGGCAGGTAAAAACAAATTGTTACAAGACATGAATGCCCCATATTTGCTGAGAAAACAACTTGCTTTTGTTTTATCTTTATTTTTTTATTATTTTACCCTTAAGCCAAGGTCAATGTTTTCATTGAACGACCTCCGTTGAATGGTGATGGGAGCACTGCCAGTGCTGGAACTTAACGCTTGCCCGCTTGCCCGGGGCAAGTAAAAATCGGCGGGGGCAAGCACATCGTTTATGTCAGCTGCCCGAGTGGCAAGCAATATTTTCGCGACAAAAATTACTCACTGAAAAGTTTTCTTGTGGCGGATATCTCCGACGAATAAAACCATTGAATGTTCTCTTTTCGTTATCTTGTTTATCCACGCTTCTTCGTAAACACGCCTCAAACAAGTTGTCAGACATATATAGTCGATAAAATTATATATGGAACTCGCCGCATTACAGTCGAATGTATTATGGTGATTTTATTGCATTTAATCATCAATTAGTTTGGTCTGCGAAGCCGTCTGTGCGCATGTCATTCAAGTCGGGCACCCGGTCCTCGAAGCTTTCTCTCTTTATGAGGAGGGTATTTGGCTCATTTGGAACGCTATGTATTCTCCAGATTTCGTTTTTATCGAACACGTTTTTTCTGCCCATATTATTGTAGATTGAAACGAGCGATCAGTGCTCGAAAAATACGCTCGTTTGTCGCCATTGGCAATCAGAAAAAGGCCCTTGGCGAATAAAGTTTTTAATTCATTCACTTTGTGGGATTTGCTTTGTGGCGATCAAAAAATTGGTTTATTTGTGCCGACTCAGTTAATCGCCATGCGCTCGCCTACGGTAAATGTTGCTCGTGTCTTCTGTGTTGTTGTTGGAAATCTCTTGACGAGAACTTTAGAAAGGTGCCACTACCCGGGAACGAGCTGACGCAGCCATGATTGAAGCATTACCGGTACAGCGGACTGTATCGCCCCATGCTCTCGTGACCGTAGCGGGCAGACAATTGAAGCCACAGGACTGTGCCTCAAATAACAAAACAATGCTGATTTAGTTGATGTTGTTCTCAATAAAACAATGCTGATTAATCGATGTTGTTGTCACCTCACGTTACCATGTACTATCCCGTTACTTATAATATATTGTTTTATTGAGAACAACATCGTCTAATCAACAAAGTCAGAATCGGATTCGAGACAATGATCCTGTGATTGAAACTGACGAAATTCTTCAAGAGTTCTTTCCCTTGGGAGCATTCTAGATTGATGGGATTAGGGGCAATATTGTAATAATAAAGATGTTTCATGAAGAAATACCCCTCCAGCATTTATGCAAAATTTGAAGGAATGTACATTGGAAAGAATCCTAATGTTTTAACTGGCATGTTCCTTATTATTACTTTAATATATTCTTGAGTGTGAAATTCGTTGATGCAGATTGCAAATGACCAGTTTTAGATCTCCCGAATGTTGGTATATTATCGTGAGTGCAGTTTTGTGTTCCCTTTTGCGAACGTCCCCCGGGTCAACTAAGACGAAGTAAGGCAGGCTACACATTCGTTGCAGACGTCTGTTCACAGTGCATTACATTCCATGAAACACAACATAAATTTACCTAACTTTAACATGGAAATAAGTCAGTGTGGAAAGGGAGATTATATAAAAGCCATTGTAGCAGCTGGCAATGGCGACCGACAGGACTTCACTCTCTGCAGCTGGCCACAAGATCTTTTGTCTGTAGCCATGGTGGCGAGTAGATTTACCTCTAGTCGCCAAATGGCTACTAACTAAAATTTCAGTTTTCGAGCATTTTGAGAACCGTTGGACCGTCGATTTCCCGTGGGCTACGGAGGTTGAGATGGATGGACGAAATCTGAGGGCAAGTAAATTCTAATGAGGGCAATCAGTCGTCAGAGTTTGCTTGCCCTCATGGCAAGTGCCCAGAAAAGTTAAAATAATAAATTTACATGTAATTTTTACATTTTTAAACTGAAACTTACCTTACTGACATATGCGTTCGTGTGCAAACACGGATTAACAAGTGAAGAAATTAAAACAATAGCACAGTTCATTTCCCGCCTAATCACCCACGCCAGCACTCAATCACAATAGATCTCCACTTCTTACGCGTAAATGTAAAGATCCCAAGCGGGGAGGTCGGGTGGGACCATTACTCTGTCAGTAAGGTAAGTTTCAGTTTAAAAATGTAAAAATTACATGTAAATTTATTATATTTTTTACACAGTGAAACTGACCTTACTGACATATGCGAGAATCCCAAAGCAGGACGGAGGGAAGTCCAAGTGACAGCGACTAATGGCGTGAGGATTAGACGGAAGTCAGCAAGAGACTTCATGCTGGCCATAAAACTTAAATAAGAATAGGCTTTCATAAAGGCTCAATAGCGACAGGGTCATATAACGGTATCGTAGACACTGTCCCTATAGTAAGCCCAGACCTCCCAGGCTCATCGGCGCTGACATAATGGAAGTTATATACACGTGCCCCCCCCTTTTTTAAAAGAAAGTTTTTTATGAGGAAACGTGTTCTTACCATTAAAAACCGATAAAAACACACAGGCCTCTAGTGTCTGTGTGCTGACCCGACCCCGGTGATCTGCTGCGCTGTCACCAGTGGTCCCAAGGAAAATAGGTCGTCCTTGATAAGTGTCATGTCTCTCAAGTAGTATGATGCGAAGGTTGTGTGAGATCTCCAAAAACAAGCCCTCATAATATCAGTTACCGACCTGTTGGTCCACAAAGGCCAGGACGCCCCAAGCGCCCTGATCTCATGTGCAGAGACATCACACAACGCAGCCTGCATCGATGACACTCCATCGTAGGCTAACCTAATAGTTTTGGAGAGCCAAGAAGAGATAGTGTTTTTAGATATCTCTTGTTGGCTCCGGGGACAAAATGGTATAAATAATCGCCTTCGCCCAGCACGTAGTACTTTAGTGCGACTAATACAGTGCTCACAAAACCCGGTCGACAACTCGCCAATGGCGACTAAAAAATGACAACTGGCGACTGAATTTTCTAGTCACTCGCCAATGTGTCGATTAAAAAATAGAGTAACTCGGCAAAGTGGCGAGTGAATTTTTGGTCAATGAAGTGTTTAGTCGCCAAAGTATTTTTGTGTTTAGTTTATCAGGCAGCGAAATCCAATCAGGCCTAAAATGTACAGGAAATAATGACAGAATAATGCCGAAAATACAGATATGGGGAAGCCTAGTCTATTTATAGAGACCACGTGGTCTGATGTAATATCCGTGCTCTTCAAATCATGCACAGGCGTGACACAATAAGATCACGTGCTCGCCCTAGAAAGGTTAATCCACGAACCGCTGACCGTTTTCAGCCAATGAAATCATCATAGTAAAAATTATAGTAAACAAATTCTATGAAACAATCTTGGCGGGAATTTGCAAGTTCAAGGTCAAGAATGCGATGGTATGCCTGAAGCACGACATGTGCGTTTTGACTTCAGTGTCGCTTCTAAAACAATTGTAGTCAAGTAAAACCAGCTCAGTAAATTTATACGCTGAAAGACAAACGTCATGTGGTAAAAGTTTGCAGAGAAGAGTTTGGAACTTTTGTTTCACCTGACCCGACTTTTCATTCAAGCCATTTCGGATTTGCGTAACCGACATACAAATGATCGTTTCCTTCCCGCAAAATTTCGAGGGTACACTGCAATATTTTTTTTCTCTCTTTTATTTTTCAAACTAACACTGGATTATCATGTTGTTGGAAAGACTGATTCGTCTGTCACTTTATTACATCGAAAGGTCGCTAGGGATTGGCGAGTGAATAAAACATTAGGTCGCCAATGTGGCGAGTAGATTTTTAGCCTCACTCGACAAATGGCGACCAACTGAAAATTTTTTTTGTGGCCCCTGTAATATATACAGTAAGGGCACGAACCGGACACATAAGGTTGTCCGATTCTAACCCTGAGGAAAGGAAATCAGCTAAAGCTGGAACCCTAAATTCTCTACAAGAAGTGTCGTACAGAGATTGGTTCTTGGCTACAAATTCAGGAATGGTAGTAAGTACCACATAAGTCCATCGAGAATCATGCCTAATTTCCCTAGCATCCAAAGCGTGTAGTTCTGACACGCGAGCCGCTGAAGCCAAGGCTAGCAAAAAAACTGTTTTGTAGGATAGGAATTTCAGATCGGCTGTAGTTATGGGTTCGAACGGAGGTTCTGATAAACTCCGTAGAACTAATGCTAAATCCCATTTAGGAAGTTTTGGTACAGAGACAAGCCTGTCAATCCTAAACGATCTAACCAGAGCTGTTAGATTAGGATCAGAGGCAGGATTAACGCCAGTAGACAGGTTAATAATCCTAGATAATGCAGATCTGTAACCATCCACCGTAGATGGAGCAAGACCCTTGTCTTGAAACAGGTGTAACAAGAAATCTGCTATCTGCTGAACAGAGGCAGAACGGGCATCAATGTTTCTTCCAGTACACCACTCATGGAAGACCCTCCACTTCCCTTGATAACAAGCTGATGTGGAGGATCGAGTGGAAGCGACCATTCTTCTCGAAGCTTTCCTAGAAAACCCAACCTCAGTGAGCTGATCCTTGAGCACTTGCAAGCGTGCAGATGGAATGCCTGAGGTTTGTGGTGGAAAATTGCTGACTTCGGTTGACGAAGTAGTTCTTCCCAAAGAGGTAGTCGTCTTGGGACGTCTACCAGTAATTCCAGAAGGTCGGGAAACCACGGACGAGCTGGCCACCAAGGGACAATTAGATAAACCACGCATGGATGCGCGCGTATCTTTTGTAGAACTAGAGGCAGGATTGAAGGAGGCGGGTAAGCATACGCTATTAGACCCGTCCAATCCTGTGATAGAGCATCGACTCCCACTGCTAGAGGATCCAGTACAGGGGACATATACAGAGGGAGTTGATGATTCAGGTGAGTAGCGAACAGATCTATCAGCGGTTGTTCCCAAATCTGAGCGATTTGGCGCAGAATGTCTGTGTGAAGCTGCCACTCCGTCGGGATAATCTGATGTTTTCTCGACAGTGCGTCGGCTAGTACATTCAGATGTCCTGGTATGTGTCTGGCACGAAGTATGATATCGTTCTGCCAGCACAGATGGTAGAGTATCCCGGTCTGCTTCAGAAGCTTCGTGGACCGAGTTCCCCCCATCTTGTTGATGTAAGCTAAGACAGTTGTGTTGTCTGTAGCTACCAGAACCGACTGGCCTTTGAGGTCCTGTATCAATAAGAGTATTGCTCGATTGACGGCCATGAACTCTAACACATTGATATGGAGTAACCTCTCCTGCAGAGTCCAATAGCCTGATATCGACTTGGATCCGAGGTGGGCCCCCCATCCTTGCATCGAAGCATCCGTGAACAGCTGATGAGTAGCTTGAAACGGAAGCAGTGTTACACCAGGCATCACGTTGAGAGGGTCCATCCACCATAATAGGTGATGTTTGACTGCCTCTGTGACAGGAATCATGGGATTCCTGTGCCTGTGTGGCCAATGCTGATTTAAATAGATCATTAGTGGCCGTAACTGTAATCGGCCTCGTGGTGTGACATCCTGTGTGGATGTCAGTAGGCCGATTATTGATGCAAACTGGATGGCAGTGCGGCAAGAATGTCTGATGAACAGTGGAATGTCGCGACATATCTTGCACCAACGAACTTCCGGTGGCCGAGCAATGACCAATTTGGTGTCGTAGGCCACGCCTAGGAAGTTCCGTTGTTGTGACGGTGTTATCTCAGATTTTTCCTCGTGTGGGAGATAACCCAGTAGTTCGAGGATGTGCCATACAAATGTTGTATCGCATCGGAGTTGTATTCTGCACATATTCCTGATAATGGAATCGTCTAGGTAAAAATGATATTTGATACTTCGACTGTGCAGATACGCTGCCACTGGCTGAAATACTCTGGTGAAGATCCAAGGGGAACTGGCTAGACCGAAAGGTAGAACCTGGAATTGGAAACGGCGAGCACCGACCAGGAATCTCAGGTACTTCCGGTAACTTGGATGAATCGGGATATGCAGGTAAGCGTCCCGAAGATCCAAGGAAGTTCACCATTCCCCTTGAACCAGAGCGGTCCTGATGGACCGGAAGGACTCCATCCGAAAGTGAGGGGGTTTCATCAGGAAGTCCTTGTTCAGCCTGCGCAGATTTATTATCATGCGCATTTCCGGTGTATCCTTCTTTGGCACAAGGAGGACCGGAGAATAGAACCCGGGGGACCGGTCGTGGACCGGAAGTTCTATTACTGCATGCTTCTGGATAAGTTTGTCCACAGATGCCTGTGTTACCAGAAGGTGTGCCTTCCGTATAGGTATACGGGAGGGCTTGGGAGCAGCAGTAAGGGGTGGATCTATAGTAAATTCTAGGGGGTAACCGTATCGAATAGTACGGATTACCCACGGATCCATCCCCAGTTTTTTGCCAATTCCGCCAAAATCCTTGAAGTCGTCCCCCGACCGGGAGACTGGATTTCGGCGGGACCGGAAGTTGAGGCAATTCGTGGTCCCGCCATGTCATGAGATTGACATGGCCCGAATCGTCACCGGCCCTGCTGCTTTTTGCCACGACCTTTCCCTTTACCTTTATAGTTGTGATTGGTCTGGCCTTGCTGTTGTGGCATGCGACCCGCCGCTTGAGACTTCCCTTTTGGACCGGAAGCGGAAGTAGTCGGCCTAGGTTGCTTGGCTGGTGGACCGGAAGTGTCCGTAGAAATACGTTTTCCTGTCCCCATACCACCCGCTCTAGGCGGAGGATTAGGCTTAGCCTTCTCCACCGTATCCCTTAGAGACGGTATAATGCCATTAAACAACAGCGAAGATGCTGGCGATTGCTCCTTCAAAGTACGAATGACTATATCAGGAGCATGGTTGACAACGGAAGACAAGTAAGCTTGTCGTCTCAGATGAACAACCATCGCAGCATTGAACGCGGCTAAAGCCATTGCATCAGCATTAGCTTTAGCAGCCACGTTCTGAAGATCCGCCAGTAATTGTAGCTCAGGACTACTACTGGCTGCTAACTGCGAACGCGACAACCTGCTCAACACAGTGGATATGGCCGTTAGAAACCAGTCCATGTGAGAGGCTATGGCTACCCCCTGCCGCGCAGCTTCTTCAATAGTAGAAGACTGCTTATCAGTTAGCGGGATCAAGACCTTGGAAGGGACCTTGTTGCCTTTTTACATATGTCGGCAAGATCAGGTTCCGGTTCCGCGGCCTTAAAGTCATATGCCGAATCATGAATTCCGTACGCTCTAGACGTGGGCTTCTCCACCGGAAGTGGTGCCGAAGCGGAAGCCGGTCTAAAGAGTGCACGTTTTCCCGTTCTTGTAATACGTTCCTGCATTGTTTTAGGCTGGGCTAAACCCGTATCAAGAACGGAACATAAACCATGAATGGCATCTGACGCAGGAAGTGACGACGTCTGCATGGTAGTTGTCGACGGAGCCTCTGCCATAGTATGTAGGCGAGAGGATGTCGGCGGTGGGGTCGTGACATATTAGGGTACAACTCGTACAGAGCTTCTAGTACCTCTGAATATGAACGTCTCTCCGGATCATGATCACTGTCATTATCCTCAATGGATTGACGTTGCGCGACCCCCTGACGTCTCATCGATGGGTCAGTAGACAAATCAATCGGATCAGACGATACTACCGGAAGCTGTGTCGGAACCGGGGATGGAACCTGAACAGTACCGGAAGTGGAAGTCAAGAGTCGCCGGAACTGATCTAGTTCAGCTGCCTGTTGTTCCATTCTTTGCAGAATAACAGCAGACAGAGAACCATCAATAACCGGAACTCCCGTATTGATTTGTGGACTATTAGAGACCCGCCTATAAGGGGATGCAATAGGCCTAGCCCACTGCATTTCCGGACGAACCGGAAGTCTCAACCCACCGGGGTTTGTCACAACAGGCCTCCTTATAGTGGGACCGGAAGGACGAAAGTCCTAACCGGAATCCCGGAGTTAACCATACCGGAACCCGCAGGCGACCGGAATTGGCTGACAGGAAGTTGATAATGAGCCCTATATGGGTTTATGACACCCGACCCAGAACCATTCTCAGTCATACCCTGTTGTGACTGGAACAATGCCGTATTGTTTCTATTAACACTCTGAGGTATTAAGTGTGAAACTGGCATTGTTCCTGCAGAACACTGACCTCGATCCCCTGCGTTTGTCAACCCAGAGGTGTTCAATTGCAAGGGATTTAATCCTACCCGGCCTTGCGTGATAACTCCCGTGACTGGGGTATTACGTAAGGTCGTGGAGTTTACTCCTGGTAAGACCATGGATACATTGTCTCTATATCCACCAGAGGTATTGTCTGCTGTGCTGAAATTAACTATACCTGGTATTATACCATAGTTATTTACAGCACCACTTACCATGCCTAAGGCTGCCCCTGGAGCAACAGGGAGTGTCGAAATTGGTTGACGACCAACAAACGACACCTGGGAATTATTAGATATCGGGGTATTCCCAGCGGGAGTCCCCCCAGTGATATCATTCCCAACAGCACATACGGGCGTACTTACAACGTCACCAGTGTTTATGCCCGGAGTCAAAGTGGTCCTCATCTCGGATTCGTCTCGATTTCCATGGGGGACACACTTTCGGGAAGATCTAGTTCCACTGTGACCTCGGCTGACTCTCCCGTACCTTCATCTAGGACGGACCCCATTACTTTTACCTGTTTCTTCCTTTTACCTGTGGACAGATCAGAAACAAAAGTACTAGTGCTTGGCGCAATACCTTTATCTAATAAAGAACGTAAAGGGCCCATCCAAGGACTGCCAATCGATGCAGGCTTCTTCGCCGTCCCATTTTCAATAAAATGGGAGGGCGGAGTCATGATATTAGTCTCCGACATTAAACCAGGGGGAAGGGAACCCGCACGAGACCCGGTCATTAAATCTTGAAATAAATCATCGGGCCATTGTTGACACTCCTGACATCTATGGGTACAATCACAAGCAATATTGCCTCGACACGCAAGACAAACAGAATGTAAGTCGGTCGTTGATTTAGACTTCCCACAGACGGAACAGAACATAGAGGCCATTATTTTATCGACAGATATACACAAGAATACTTCCCAACTTGATCTTTTCGTTGCTTTGTAGACTTGTAGATGATGTTATCACTCGTTGTAAACGTAAAATCCTTCCGTAATACGCTGGAGCTTTACACACGATCTTTACAGTAGCTAGCTAAGTAAAGAAGTGAAGATCTATTGTGATTGAGTGCTGGCGTGGGTGATTAGGCGGGAAATGAACTGTGCTATTGTTTTAATTTCTTCACTTGTTAATCCGTGTTTGCACACGAACGCATATGTCAGTAAGGTCAGTTTCACTGTGTAAAAAATTTCCAGCACTGACTGCGATCACATACATCTCCCCTCAGCCCCCCCCCCCCTTGATTTTAGCCCTGCGGATTTTGTAGCATGAATTGAAACGACACGCCATGGAACCAAGTTCGTTTTCCATTGTAAGTGCATTGAATTTATAAAATTTATTCTCACCTTCCAAGATGCCGTTATATATTTATTTGTCAGTACTTTCAAACTGAATTCATTATGGCAGAAAAACAAGTGACACTGTCACAGGAGTAATAATGTGTTAATTTCGCGGCAGAAATAAAGCATGATGAACGATTTTTACAGAAATGCCTCCCAAGCATTCGTGTATTACAATAATTTATTCGTTAGTTTTGAAGTCTAAACGATAAATTCTCAATTAGAGTTCCAACAGATCAAAGAAGTTGAAAAATTTTCAGAGTATGACAATATATTTTTCATTTGTGTTCTTGAGAAAGCTTCTTGAGCTTGTTCCATTTTCACTGGATATCCCATGACGAGACGCGGTGTCTGCAGCTAAACAAACATACGGAAACCCGGGAAGTTGCAGAGATGACGTGAAGAGTGGGCTCTCATACGGACATTTATTGACATAGAGACGAAGGTGACACGAACAACAACAACAACCTTGTATTGTGAACTTTCGGTCGCGAGAACTTTACCGTGATCGGGACATTTTTGTTCACCCCTGTGTTACATAAACTCAATCTTGTATGAAGAAAACTCAATTTTTTCCGCGCCTACGGCGCGCAATTCCCTCAAAACCCCAGAAAACTCAATTTCTAGCTCAAAACTCAATTTTTATAAAATCGCAAAAACTCAATTCAAATTCGTTTTCATCGGGAATACCACGATGAAAAACTACCTAAAAAAAACCCTGCACCTAAAATGCACACCTAAATCTTTTTAAGGTGTGTGATACGGTGTTTCAAACTTTAAGGTGTGAATTGAAATAAATGTGTGCTGGCCGAGAATCCATCCATTCATGGATTCTCTCAGGCCAAACAAAATAATATGTGTGTTTACGGTTACCCGACCCCACCTAGCAAAAATGCGCCGATCCTCCGTCTTTTTCCGACTTGGGCAAAAAAATGACCGAAATCTGGCGACCCAGTCCGTTTCCGTGGCGGAGTTCTTATTTTTCAGGTTCAACTTTTTAAACACCCAGAGAACGCTAAGAGACCTCCGCTGTGATTGGCTGGTCGATCACAAGCTCTTGTCCCTCCGCCAATCAGCTATCTACTCTCATCCGATGTCGCCCGGGGCAGCAAACATGGCGGCAAATCCATGCGGCGAAGTTTGTTGATTTGTCGATACTCTTCCCGTTTAATCAATGATAGCGTGAACATTTTATGGAATATTCGTTTGGGCTTGTGGTGAAATCAGCTGGTGGTTGTTCCAATTAAACACGCATTTAACTTTCCAAACCAATGCGGTGCGTCATGATCGTGACGAGCTGCTTTTATCTGACTTGATAAGAAATTTAGGTATGTTGCGCCAGCTTAGACGTCTGAATTATTTCTAAAGCATTTCGGTCTGAAGAGTTTTCACCGGGTTTTTAACATGACTGGAGTCGCCCAACACATATTTGGTCACACATTTTCAAACGTAAAGATCGAACGTGAAATTTATTTCGAATAAATATGTCGTCATTTCAGAAAATATTTCTGGAACTGCATTGTACGAATATTCGTTCGACTTTTTTTGTGATAAATCAGATTGTGTATGTTCCCATCTCACAGAGATATCTAGTCAGTCTGTCTCACTGAACCTTCAGACGAATTTTTATGTGATTCACACGTGACTTTTACAACATAGTGTGACTTTTGCCGATGGGTTTGTCCAGCATTACAACAACAACGTTTTGTCTGGAGCAAAAAATTCCAGACTTAAATACTTTTGAGTTAATGATCATGTTGTTGTCATGTTTTCAGAGTATACGTGTTATTTGGTGCACATACTGTTCAATATCACCACCTTTTTTTAATAATAATATTGTACTTTTATATTGTTTCAGGTGCCACTGTCCTGTGTCTGGCAAGCATAGCATGGTGAAGCAGCATGTCATCAAACCTGTTACGAGAAATGTTTGACGATATCCATGGCACATCTGGCTTGGACACGAATTATGAAATAACTTGCACTTTGTCGGTCGAACTGTCCAGGAGGAATCTGATTTCATTCATGTTTCGTTCCTGAACTACATGTAAATTATTTTGGCATTAAAAGTGTCAACTTTGCTTGCATGGAAATCTTTGTGTACAATTCATTCAATTCATCGACAGTATGCTCTTTGTTTTAACAAAGCATACATCTATTCAGGGATTCATAGACGTCCGTTTTTACTACCGTTAAACGGTAGAAAAAAAATGTCAAAAACTGAATATAGACAGCAAAAAACTCAGAAGTGTACGTTTTGGACAAGAAATACTCAATGTTTTTGACGAAAACTCAATACTCGAAATGGTGCAAATTATTTCAGTGATGTGAAAATCATCGCCGATCCTTCGACAATTTGCGAGTTCTGCGAAACGTACACAAACGGAAGTGGCGGTTTTCACATGTTTTGCTGACGTAATGCGCTAACTAAACCTCGGAGACCTTTGCTCGATTATTTTTTGGGAGCCTCGAATACTCTCTGTAATGGTTCCCGACTGGCGCCGAAGGTATGAGTGTATTCTCCTTCGCTCGGCTGCTGGTCCACAGCTACCTACGTTAAACCCAACAGACGAAAACAGTCTATATGAAGGAATTGAATGCTAGCTGGCGGTCTGCAGACGAAAAGTACACGAGGGTGAAAACGAAACCTGGGACATTTTGGATATCATTTAGCAGATGAATTTGATTCGGATTCGTTCATAATTAGAATGACAAACAATTTTCCCTAAGACAGAACATCGGGCAAAGTAGAATCAAGCGGTAGGAAATTTATGAAAATAAAAATGGATCGTTGCTCGGCCGAGACATTGCGTGTATGATACCCGTCATGAACAACAACAACAACGCGGTCTAGCACTACGTTGAGAACATGCATTTCTTCAGAAGTCGGTTTATTTGAGGTCTAGATTTTAACTTTAACGGCATTGCATTTCTTGTTTATGTCCGTGACTCTTGAATTTTTGTTGGTAATTTTTATCTTTCACTGTAAAAACCATCATGGTATAAAATGAGAAAATGTGGTACAAAAATATCTGGAATTTCCTTATTTTTTTAATGTTTTTGCGTATCTCATATAAATCCATAGCCTAGTCTTTATATAAAGGTTCATTAATAACAATTGTTGATTTACTGCTTGTCAGGGAATGCAGCAGGTGGCCAGATTTTTATTTATTTATTTTTTTTTTTTATGATTATTATTTTTTTTTGCAATGCAGACAATTCCAATATTTGTTTCATATGCAATACAAAGATACAAATGAAATAAAATTAAGAGTATATACTTACCACTTACCAAACATGTTTAGGTTGAATACTGCTCATCAATGGAGATAATCACTCGCCTGAACTAATTTGTGCTATTATATGTGTGCTAACCACCCTCCTCAGAATAAATGAGGCGATTTCAATTTTTCCCATTGAGAAGTTTACATCTAGTTGTGCAGTAACTAGCACTAGTGAAAATGGCAACTGGTCACGAAATGCTTGGTTCCGCAAATTTGGATTCTTTGGATTCTCGCAAACTAAGCCACTAAGAATCCAACTGGATTCTCGCAAAATTTTGCGAAATTCTACCCCTGCAGTTCCTTTGTTCTGAAGTTCGACGGCAACCATGCGATGGACGTAAAGTAGAAGTCTGAGTTAAAGACATCATTCTGCTTGACAGCTGCTACATCTTACGTGAAAATCCGCTGATGATGTAAGGATTTTATAGCGTCTCTTGCAAGCGTTATATGATAATTATCTTTGAATGTTTATGATAGTTTGTGATCTCTTACCGCTGTTGGTGTTGCTACAAACACGAGGTCCAAAAAAATGAAATCTATTAAAATAAGTGAGCAAGTTACAATACAGAACATGTGTTTTTTTGTCATTCAGATGACCATTATCCAAATCACATCATAGCTCACCTTAGTACTACAGAAACTATTTGTTCATATCTTAATTGGTAGGGTGGTAAAAACATTCAAAAACTCAATATCAACTTGTGGGTGGGCCGTAAAAACTTGGAAAAACTCAATTTGAGCATAAAAAGAACTCAATATTTTATAGTGGGTAGTAAAAATTTGGACTTCTATGAATCCCTGCTATTATGAAAGCAAGGGAGGAGATCTGATGTGGATAGAAGTGGGGAGAAAACATTCAGATTACTTTAGGTTTGTAATACTTGGTACAAAATTATATAATGCTTGCTGATTTTTACATACACACACCACAATAGTTGTAGAAATCATGAAAGTTTATACCATAATTGTTAATTGGGATTTGAAAATCATTTGTGGCATATTGCAGACTCAATGGGTAATGTGAATTTGATTTGACTTTCAGTAGCCACTAGGCCGTCCTCCATAAAGAATTTGCACATCGAAGACTAGGGTAGAGGCCATGGTGCTTCATGTACATGACCGGTGAATATCCCAATACATATAGTATGCATTATACATTAGAATAATAATCAGACCCGAGGCGTGTGATGCCAAGGATAGAACTAAAAGTACCAACACCAAACACAGGTGGACAGGAATGAACCATGTATTCAAAACATAATGGGAAAGAAAATATACTGTGGAGAGAAAAACTGTTTTGTGCAGTTACATATACCAGCACACATACAAAACAGTTAACAGCATAACTTAGTGTTAAGAAATGTGATAGAATCACAATTTCGACTGACCTACATATACGGAAAAAAAATTGAGCAAATTTTTTGCGATGTTCCTACCTACCCTAAGAAAATACGTCGTAAAATTTTGGAGTAAATAAAATAAAAAAGCCTACCTACCTACCCTATTTTCAAAATGCATGTAACAGTAAACACATATATTATTTTGTTTGGCCTCAGCAATGTTTCAGGAGAATCCAGGGGAACTAATATTTACTGGTTTACTCCACATTACAGCTATGAAAGATATTGAGGTGATAATAAAATCAAGAAACACTGTTTTAAGTTTGTTGTTTTTTTATATTTAAAATTAACACAATCAGATAATGAGCCTGAGCCAAAGGCTGAAAACAAGATTGACAAAATAGAAATAAAACTCTGAAAAACCACAAATTGTAAAACAAACTGACTAGGTCTGGCACATGGCAATTTTTACATTGTCATCATCATCACTTCAATCATTCAATCCATTCACTTGCCTTCAGTAACAGAAAACTGGAATGTCTGAATCAGTTTCAATTTCCAAGCACTTGCAATGTCCATCGCTGTTTACGTGTCTAACCAAGTTTGGCTTCAGCAGGTAACTAGTTTCGTTTTTGCCGTAACTGACAACGTCTGCTACTATTTTGCCTCTATATACAGTGGTTGCAAAAGGCCCGTACCACCTTATCGCCCGTATCGTTAAAATGGAAGGCAAAGTTATCCCTCAGGCTACTTTCCCACTGACACAGGACCGTTTTACTGTTTCCGCGTTTTTAGGCCCTGTGTCGGTAGCCATTTCACCTTTCGTTTTCAATTGCAAAAGCGGAAGTTGGCCCGTGACACTTGTTTTAATGACAGCGATTGGCGGGCGGCAGTGAACGAGCCAATGAAAACGCTCGACAGATCAGCGAACATTGATACAGAGCCCAGTTTTCGACAGCATGTTATACCTGGCATGTGTGATGACGATCGGTGAACGGGGCTCAATCGTAAGTTTTCAACCGGTGACGTTTAATTTTACATTCAGTTCTACGCGAATCCGTTTCGATTCGCCCGAATGCCCTGTCAGGCGAATCTTCACGCGAATGAATTCGCACATTCGCGTCAAAATTCTGGCATGACAAAATTTTGAAGGCAGGGCCTGATCCAGGCCGTTTTTGAACCCGTTATAACGGGTTTGGGCGCCATGAATTTGGGCGCCCAAATGAGAAAAAAAAAAAAAAAAAGAAAAAAAAAAAAGAAAAAAAAAAAGTATTTTTGTTAGCAAATTCCCTCTGAACAGGCTGAAACCTATATTAATGCAATTACTATTGCCAAATATTAAGTTATCAGGCTGTATTTAGACCGTTCAATACTCCCACAGCTTCCATGGGCTTCGACAGTCCCACATCGCGGCCTATTTCACTATAACTTATCACACTCTGCGCCAGGTAAGGGTGCCCAAACTAAAAGTCTAGATCAGGCCCTGGAAGGGGATCGTAAAATTTAAGGCGCGCATTCAAAACGCGCCTCAGTGCCTCTTCATGCGTGTTATGGTGCGCGTGCGCGATCGCGCGCCTCAAATCACAAGGCCTGCATGTATGTTTTAGCAGGAGAAGGTCATGCTGAACAACCTATTAACTGACAGCGGCCTCATTCGTGGCTACATACAAGTTGCATATATGTGCAGGCCTTGTGATTTGAGGCGCGCGATCGCGCACGCGCACCATAACGCGCCTGAAGAGGCACTGAGGTGCGTTTCGAACGCGCGCCTTAAACTTTATGACCCCTTCAAACTTTCGCCATGACAAATTTTGACGCGAATCTGCCGATCCATTCGCGTGAAGATTCGCCTGACAGGGCATCCGGGTGAATCGAAACGGATTCGCATAGAATTGAACGTAAAATTAAACGTTACCAGTTCAAAACTTACGATTGAGCCCCGTTCGCCGATCATCAACGTGCATACAGTTATTGCTGTCGAAAACTGGACTCTATATCACTATCTATCGCCACGTGCCTAGTATGTTCGCTGATCTGTCGAGCGTTTTCATTGGATCGTTTACGGCAGCCCGCCAATCGCTGTCATTGAAACAAGTGTCACGGGCCAACTTCCACCTTGCAGTTGAAAACGAAAGGATGAAATGGCTTCCGACACAGGGCCTAAAAACGCGGAAACAAATTAAAAAAACGGCCCTGTGTCAGTGGGAAAATAGCCTGAGAGATAACTTTGCATTCCATTTTAATGATGTGGGCGATGAGGTGGTACAGACCTTTTGCAAAGTGTGCCAGAAACTACGATCAACTAAACAGTGCATGTGTATTGAGGCAAAATAGTAGCCGACGTCAGTTACGGCAAAAACGAAACTAGATACCTGCTAAAGCCAAACTTGATTAGACACGTAAACAGCGATGGACATCGCGAGTGTTTGAAAACTGAAACTGATTCAGACATTCCAAATTTCTGTTACTGAAGGCAAGTGAATGGATTGAATGATTGAAGTGATGATGATGACGATGTAAAAATTGCCATGTGCCTGTCCTACAATTTGTGGTTTTTCAGAGTTTTATTTCTAGTTTACCAATCTTGTTTTCAGCCTTTCGCTCAAGCTCATTAACTGATTGTGTGAATTTTAAATACAAAAAAAAAAACAACTTAAAACAGTGTTTCTTGATTTTATTATTACCTCACTATCTTTCATAGCTAATGTGGAGTAAACCAGTAAATATTAGTTCCCCCTGGATTCTCCTGCAACATTGCTGCGAGAATCCATGAATGGCTGGATTCTCGGCCAGCACACATTTATTTCAATTCACACCTTAACGTTTCAAACACTGTATCACACACCTTAAACAAATTTAGGTGTGCATTTTAGGTGTGCTAACCACACACCTCGCACGATTTAAGGTGTGCTTTAATCACTCGCCAGGGCCCGTACAAATCACAAGGCCTGATGTGGCTAGCCCAAACTATGACTTGCCACATACAGAACTTTTCCAGGCCCTGTTCCTCAGACCAGTTATCTGCGATCCATCTGCTCAAACCCTGCAGGAGTATGACGACTGTCCCGATAACCCAGGCTGGCTTTTTACAGAGGTTATACTCTGAGAGCTAGGCACATACATATAAAAAAACTGGTTGATTCCCTTTATCATCAGGGAAGAGACCTGCCAGGACTGCACAAATTGAAAATTTTGCTTAATCCAAATATGGGTTACGCTAAAAAAATTTGGGTAACCTTTCTTTGGATTGCATAACCCATCACTATTGTATACAGGTTAATATCCATAATTTGAACAATGTGGAAGTTGGGGTGCTGTCAATTATGGTCGACCGGCCGAGTGACGATGAAAACATACACACGCCGAAGACAGTTTTGGTTATCCCCTACCCATTCAGCAGGTTGGGGAAAACCCAGGAACTTGAGTATACGTCAGTTCGCATATAAAGGTCAACTGATCAAGGGCCGATAGGTCAGTTAGCCTATAGAAGTCTGACTTGAACATTATTTATGTAACTTGTTCTTACTTCGTCATGCTTTCGAAGTGCCCAATGAAACATTATGAGAGACAATTTGGAGTTTTAACTAACCCACTCATTGGTTTTGAACACTTTTACGGCACGTCTCCGAAAACTGAAACTGGTGAAAATGGACACCCTACATACCAATTCTCATAACCCTCTACTTAAAGTTCACCTAATTTTATCAATTTTTCATGAAAATCATCTTGATCATGGCCACAACTATTTAGTAAAGAGTGGGTCAATTGGTAATTGAGAAAAACGTGCAGAACTTTGCTGCAGTCATATTCTCACCAAGTAGGTTCGAAAGTTTACTCGATTGTGATCGTTGCATGGACTGCCCATGATTTGACCGATCACGTGTTTAGGTTTGTAATTTGAACCAACCAGTGTTTACCGCACGTTTTCTTGTACCGGCGTGTTTTGCGTAATAATTTCAGAGAAGATGGCGGGCATGGACGTTTTTCTTTCTCCGCTCCTTACTGGATTTCACTCGAAATAAATAGTGGGGAGTCTATAGACACAAAATTACTGCATAATATCATGGTTTAGGATTAACATACATGCTGCTTTTAGTGGATGTGCTTGCAGGTAGGTTCGAATAATTGCATGTTTATATTTATAATTATTTATAATTGCATGTTGGCGGAAGGCCATGGCGCACTCTGTGTCTGTCAACTCGGCATCGGCAGAGAGGATAGGCACCTGGGTCTATTCGAAAGCATGGGAAAATAAGAAAGTCAGACCTCTAGGCCTATAGGCTAACTGGCCTATCCGCCATTGATCAGTTGACCTTTATATGTGAACTGACGTAGATACGCGAGTTCCTGGGTTTTCGCCGACCTGCTCAGTACTGTACCAGAACGAATCAGTGCATGAGTGACGTTGTTGTTGTTGTTATCGACGAAAATGTTTGCTGGAGAGCTGTGTAAAACTTGAATTTTTCATTGTAGGGAATTCAAAATCGCTCAGACAGTACTGTTCTTATGAGAACAGATGCTTATATCGCTGGTTTTGCCATCTCTTACTCACCCGTCTCAAGAACTGAGTGATTTCTGCAAAAACCCGCTTCTTCTCCAACTCAAAATTGCCTTTCTCCCGCCATGTTGGGGTTTCAGCGCGCACTAATTTTCTTCACTTCCCGTTCATTTCAGAAGCGAATATTCGTGATGTATACAGCAATTTCTACACCAATTTAGTTAAAGTGGTATATACTAAGGCATTTTAAAGGGTGCAAAATAAGCATTGTTTGTTTGTTTAGCGTGTAAATTAATGCGCATTGCGAATTCTATTTTAACTGCGTAGTGCAGACGTGAATCGGTTGGGCGGGCTAAAGAGGGTCGCGAAGGGTGTGACACCAACGAACTTCCGATCCGATAAACGATAAAGTTTCCATCATACCTTCATAGAGATCAGGGTATGGTGAAAAAAAAACAAAAACAAAAACAAAAAAACCCCACTGCACTAACTCGAGTTTTGTTCGACTTGACATCAATGGTAATGACTTTATTGGAGTCAAAGGTAGAAGACAAAATTTCCCCGAAAAATATTTCCCAGAGAAAGAAAATCGATTTAAAATTTTTGTCCTTATATTTTTTAATTTCCATAATTTATTGAAAATATACTAAGGCATATACCACCATCCTACAGGCCAGGTAACTACGTCCGCGTAGGGTAGGACAAAATGAACATCACCCTTTACGTTGCAGATAGATAGATAGGATATTTATTGCCATAAAAAAAGATCTGGCGCCCACATGGAGCGAATACATAAAACATAAAAAATACATACATAATACAAAGCACATAAAAAATATAAAAAAAATACATTGGACACTGAAAACATATAAAATACATCCATAATACAAAGTACATAAACATACATTAGACACCTAAAACATGGTGTAGGGACCTAAGACTTACATTGCATGGAGGGAATCATGTCTGATGAATAAAACATATTACTATTAGTACAAGGTACATCAGACAATTACAAGAGACAATAATTATAATGAGCAGTATGTGAGCACCAATGTTAAAATATCACAGTTTCTTATAAAAACACAAAGGGCCGAAGATCGGTATATTATCACTATCAACTATCGGTCTTATTCCCGGAAGACTATAACATTTGGTAAATCGCATCAGACTAGTATTAGACTGTGTCATATGCCATTGGTGTACAAATTTACAGGCTTCTAATTTGGACGCACTCTACAGATTCAGATTCAGATTCAGATTCGTTTATTGGCGCAAACACAAATCACATTGATTAAGGCCAGTAACAGTATACATGAACAAGTGTATGATTTTACATGGCTCAACAGAGGCTCGAATTGTTTTCAATTATTTCAAAACTGGTACATGTCAATCTGCCTGTACAGAATATCAACTGACTCTCCTGTCGAAGCTTTGTATTACAAATTTAGCAAATACTCTGGTGATTTTAAAACTATCACATTTTAAAAGTTTGGTGAACAATATACATATCGTCCTAACTTTCGACATAATATAGGATGTTCGTTCGTTAATAACCAGATAAACTGATCATCCACTCCTAGTTTGATAAACAGTGGGCAGTGAAATGATACACTGCGCAGAAAGATTTCTCTATATTTTTTAAAATGTGAACATCTTAGCAGGAAGTGTCTTTCATCTGCTGCTTCGCCAGTATTACACAAATTACATGTGCGATCTTCCGGCTTACTTTTCTTATAGCGACCCTGCTCAACTTGGAGTTTGTGCGCACTTATCCGAAAAGGATATGCCATGAAAAGATCTGGCGCCCACATGGAGCGAATACATAAAACATAAAACATACCGTACATACATAATACAAAGCACATAAAAAACAAAAACGAAAACAAAAAAACAAAAAAAAACAAGAAAAAAAATACATTAGACACTAAAAACATATAAAATACACCCATAATACAAAGTACATAAAAATACATTAGACACTGAAAACATATAAAATACATCCATAATACAAAGTACATAAAAATACATCAGACACCTAAAACATGATGTAGGGAAGTAAGACTTACATTACATGGAGGGAATGTCTGATGAATAAAACATGCTACTATTAGATACAATACAATGTACATCAGACAATTCATCAGACAATTACAAGAGACAATAGTTATAATGAGCAGTATGTGAGCACCAATGTTAAAATATCACAGTTTCTTATAAAAACACAAAGGGCCGAAGATCGGTATATTATCACTATCAACTATCGGTCTTATTCCCGGAAGACTATAACATTTGGTAAACCGCATCAGACTATAGTATTAGACTGTGCCATATGCCATTGGTGTACAAATACAGGCTTCTAATTTGGACGCACTCAGTTACATATCGTGCTAACTTTCGACATAATATAGGATGTTCGTTCGTTAATAACCAGATAAACTGATCATCCACTCCTAGTTTGATGAATAGTGGGCAGTGAAATGATACAGTGCGCAGAAAGATTTCTCTATATTTTTTAAAATGTTAACATCTCAGTAGGAAGTGCCTTTCATCTTCTACTTCGCCAGTATTACACAAATTACATATGCGATCTTCCGGCTTACTTTTCTTATAGCGACCCTGCTAAATTTGGAGTTTGTGCGCACTTATCTGAAAAGCAGAAAGCTGTTTTCTGTGTTCTCTGTTTTTCACTAAACTTAGGTATTTTTCTTCATTAAAATGTTCTTTGAAAATCCTAAAAGTTCATAACTTTGCAGAATTTTCGACATTATTTTTCCATAATGTTTTATATTCGATTCTCAGTTTTCCTTTGATTTTTTTAATAATATCATTAAGTTGGTACTTTTTCAAGAGTTTGAAAGACAGTTTCCATATTGAAATGGTGCAATATAAAGTTAATAAGTGGCAGTTTAGTAGTTGAATCAAAATTACATGAGTATGCTTCATGCCTAAGGGAATGTACATCCGCAGTATTAATTCTGTACCAGTACTTTATCATATTAAGAATTATGTCTAGATATACAGGGAAACTAAATACTCTCTAAAAAAAGTTGAGTGAAATTTCACTCCAGTAAGAGCTAGTGGAAATTCATCCCACTCAATACTTGAGTTCTCCCAATACTGCATCATTTGTACTCTTCTGATGTAGGCTACTCCTAATAACGTTTTACAGAACTTTACATGCAGCTTTTCAGCAATACAGTCTTTGTAATATTCGAATAAGGATTTCTGAACATTAGAGATTTTAAATAATCCCCAAATCTCACTCCCGTAAATTAGGCGGAAGATAAAAATGCCAAATTCTCTAAAAATCATTAAATATTTGCATGGCTAGGCCTACCGGTACCGGTACTGAACAATTCAACTTACGGTACGGTACGATGGGAACCTAAACATGCTACCATAGTGTTTTCCCGTTTTCCCATTATTCAGGCATGATACTGAAGTCCCACGTCACATTTCGCAAGATCCGATAGATTGGACGGAAGGGGAGGGGGATAGTAGTATACATAGCGTAAATTGATAGAATAGCGCCTCACTGCGCATGCGCAGAACCTTGTTGTGACGTCATAAGTGTGCGCAGAAAAAAAAATGGGGCGGTATTGGGGCGGTGTGCGCATGCGTGATGTGTGGGAGGTGGGTACAAATGTGGGAGGTGGGTACAAATGTGGGAGGTGGGTACAAATGTGGGAGGTGGGTACAAGATGGCCGCCAAGTATGAGAGCTATACGGGCATGTACATATCTATGAGAGCATGTACATATCTACATGTATGAGAACTATAACATGTACATATCTATGAGAGCATGTACATATCTACATGTATGAGAACTATAAGGGCATGTACTGTGGGAGGTGGGTACAAGATGGCCGCCATGTGGGAGGTGGGTACAAGATGGCCGCCATGTGGGAGGTGGGTACAAGATGGCCGCCAGTGTCAGTGAGTGCAAGATGTGGGAGGTGGGTACAAGATGGCCGCCGTGGGTGGTGGGTGGAACGAAAAAAAAAAGTTCCGGCCAAAAAAAAAAAAAAAATGTATTCATGCGCGGTGATGCGGTTTGGCCGTGGTTTTGGCGGTTATTCGGTCTCGGGAAAAAGCTTCCGCGGAGAAAAAGTAGTCCCTAGATAAAATGGTCCGATGGGGTCGAGTGAGGTATCAAAGTGAAGCTTAGGTAAGGGGGCATCTAATGGGCTGGGTGAGGGGTTGAAATATCGGCCTTCTGCGCATGCGCGGTGGCCGAAGGGTATGAAAATAGCCTTTTTGGAACTAGGGGAGCCCCTAGTGGACCGATGGGGTCGAGTGAGGTATCAAAGTGAAGCTTATGTGAAGGGGCATCTAATGGGCTGGGTGAGGGGTTGACATATCGGCCTTCTGCGCATGCGCGGTGGCCGAAGGGTATGAATATACAGGTGCCTTATACCATTGTATACAGGTGCCTTATACCATTGTATACACGTGCCTTATACCATTGTATACAGGTGCCTTATACCATGGTATACAGGTACATCAGGTGCCTTATACCATTGTATACAGGTGCCTTATACCATTGTATACAGGTGCCTTATACCATTGTATACAGGTGCCTTATACCATTGTATACAGGTACATCTGACCATTGTATACATGTGCCTTATACCATGGTATACAGGTGCCTTATACCATTGTATACAGGTGCCTTATACCATTGTATACAGCAGAAATTGTCTTTGTAACGTCTTATTGTGACATCATGGCATTATTGTTGTTTTGTGACACTGTGGAACTGTAAAAATTCCATGAATGGAAAAGAATGATAAAACCCATTAGTGCATAATATTGCTGAAATAATGCCAACAGAAAACTCAGAGTCAATTTAAATATTTATTTGTATTGAGCAAATTACAAGAATTTCGAAGAGAAAAGAGCCGAAATAATGTCTGTCTGTCCTGGAAATCAGCTGATCAGCAATAAATCGACATCTCCGTGACCTTCAAGGAGATTTTGACATTAGGTTTTACCCGCTTTTATCACAAATCATTATAAAGAAATTGTCACACCCGGTGAACTCCTGAAACCCACATCCTACCCTGCTAGTCTGGTGATAATAAAATTTAAAGATCACATGTCCAACACATACTCACATAATGAAAGCAAGAATCGAACTTGCGCACCCCTCGAGATGAAGGATACCGTCCATGTTTCATTTTTTGAGGTGTACTGAAATGCTCTCTCTAATTTATGCCCCGGTATCTATTTTCACATCTAGGTTGAAGATTTATATCGACACTGCTACACACTTTTCGACATGTGTTTTCACTTTCGATGAAAGCACAAAACAGTCTAAAAAATTCACCTACGCTAATATTTTCTGGTGTTTTGTAGAATATAGATTCGCGTTCATTTCTATTTCGTCAAGAAAAAATGTTTTGTAGAATATAGATTCGCGTTCATTTCTATTTCGTCAAGAAAAAATTTTCATCTCGAAAATTGGCAGATTGAAATGTTCTCTCTCTCTCTCTCTCTCTCTCTCTCTCTCTCTCTCTCTCTCTCTCATTTTATGACATGCAAGTATAGTACTAAAGTGTAGCTTACCTGATAAAAGAAGTTTAGTCCAGATGTATACCTATATATTCCATACTCCCGGACGTTTGATGCATATCTGGGGGGCTGTTTTTTTCCTAGGTGGATATAACACACCACGAATCTCATTTCCATATATATTTTTTCGAAATTCACAGATATTTCCACCTTTACGCACTAAACTATGAAGCTAATGATTTTGGTCAGCGGCACATAGATGTTCCCTGGTTTGGTGTCCACATCCCAGCGGTTTTCTGTTTCTTGGCTTGTCACGCATTTTTTCGAAATTCACAGATATTTCCATCGAGATATCAGCTGAGCTAACGGCCTCAATTGTCTGTCAGCTCTGTTGTTTCAGCGCACACGGTGAGCAAAAGTTTCAAGAAATTGATTTCAGTTCCCGCATAACGTCTTCTTCAAGTCCATTTTGAAGAGTCGAGCGTATGAATCGAGTCAAAATAACATGCAATTCATTTGCCTGTCCGGTAAAACTGGTGAGTTGTTGGCTTGCGTTCGCCGCACACACACTGAGGATTTGGCCTCGCGAGACGAAAATAGTTTAATATTTTTTCTCCCGCCTCGCGGTTCAGCCAATGAACTATTAGAAAAGCATATGTGTGTGCATATTAATAAAACCACGGGCGCCTAAAAAATGAACACATTTCATTACACTGTAGCGAATTGTTGCCATTGCACGTGTGAGTCAGTACGTTTTCATATCCACCTCAAATTGACACGGAGAATTTCATTGCCAGTAAAATTGTAAGTTCATTGCGGAAAGAATTGATATTCCATAAATTCCTGCGGGAAATAGGAAGTACACATATATAAAGAATATTGTCTTCACGTAAAAGTTTGTACATTTCAAAAAAAAAAAATTCAAAACAAAACAAAAAAATGTGAAGTAAAACCCGTCCTTCGGATGGGAAAGTTGTTTTGAACTGTAAACAAAAATTTTATTTTGAGGTAGAGGGTCGAGTGAGGTAACACGGTTCGAATGGGACGTGTGAGGTGTCAAAGTGAAGCTTGTGTGGGGTAGAGTCAGAATGGTGTGTTTTTGAATGCAAGTCGCGTCAATCTGCGCATGCGCAGTTGGTTGTATTAAGTAAAGTGGCCATTTTCGGGCAACACAATATATCAGCAGCATATAGGTATTCCAATGGGTACTAATTGTGCACCCCTGTTGGCTGACCTGTATCTGTTCTCTTATGAATATGACTATATGCTGGCGCTTTCAAAAACCGATCCACTCAAAGCCCGTTCCTTCTCATTCACCAAACGCTATATAGACGATCTTCTCGCTGTGGATAATCGCTATATAAATGACGCAGTGAAGGATATATATCCACCTTCACTGGATTTGAAGGAAACTACAGATAGCCCTACAGGCACATCATATTTAGATCTATATCTCTATAAAAATGAAGCGGGCATTCTCGTCGACTTTATGACAAAAGAGATGATTACAATTTCGACATCGTAAACTATCCCTTTCTGGACAGTAATATTCCAGTGGGACCTGCATATGGCGTATACATATCTCGCTTAGTAGCATTTGCTAGATCCTGTGTTAAATGTGATGATTTTAATCAACGTCACAAAACATTGTTGCAGAAACTTATAAAACAGGGCTATTCCACCAAGCGCCTCCACTCAAAGTTTCTCAAATTTGGCGATACATATCGCATGCTGATAGCAAAATACGAACGTAGCGTGCAAGATCTATGGCGCTACGTTTCGTAACATGTGTCTAATTCCGCTTAACCCGGGGCTAGGGCCGTATGAACCCATGTACTTTAAGATCCTCATGGTACTCATATGAACAGTCACAATCAAAGCGTGACTGAGGTACATCATTTTTAGATGACGACTCTATAACGAATATTATGGATTAAGAATACTGATCAGCGATACGGATTTGATATTTTGGAACATCATGATGTCTTGCCGGCATCATTGAAAATTGTTGACCGCTTCTCTCTTGTAGGAAACAAGCCTATGTTTATGTATACTTTTGTCTTTTTGAATTTGGTGCTAATACTGTTATATGGAAATGGAATAGGTCTTTGGATTATGGACGCGGATATTCTCTAATGGACGACGGCTGGATTATGAATGACGGACTAGACGCTTGTAATGAAGGTATTTGAGATCGAGATGGGCTATTCACGGTTCGAATGCGTCCTGGAAGGTGTCATCTTGTAGTTCTCGGGGTGTACATTCCGATTTGAGGGATGTTCGCGTCATCGGTGACGTCATCGGTACGAGTAGTAGCGAAAGTGGACATTTTCGGGTAGTACATGAAGGTATTTGGAGTCGAGATGGGCTATTCACGGTTCGAATGCGTCCTGGAAGGTGTCATCTTGTAGTTCTCGGCGTGTACATTCCGATTTGAGGGATGTCCGCGTCATCTGTGACGTCATTGATGACGTCATCGGTACGAGTAGTAGCGAAAGTGGACATTTTGTGGGTGCGTGGGGGTGAGTTTGGTGTAGATAGGGACTATCCTTAGTCCGAATGCGTCGTGTGAGGTGTCATTTTGTAGCTCTCGAGCTGTACATTCCGAGTTGAGGCATGTCCGAAGCATCTGTGACGTCATTGTTGACGTCATCAGTAGGAGTAGTAGCGAAAGTGGACATTTTGAGGCAGTGAAGGAAGGTATTCGGAGTAGAGACGAACCATTCTTGGTCCGAATGCGTCCTGAGAGGTGTCATGTTGTAGCTCTCGGGGTGTACATTCCGCGTTGAGGGATATCCACAGCATCTGTGACGTCATTGGTGACGTCATCAGTACGAGTAGTAGCGAAAGTGAGCATTTTGGGGCAGTGAAGGATGGTATTTGGTGTAGAGATGGACCATCCGCGGTGCGAATGCGTCGTGTGAGATGTCATCTTGTAGCAACGCCCACCAACGCCATTCTTAATGCATCAACGTCCAGGTGAAATAGCTCAGAAGCTCTGATATTCCATGGAATTGTCACTAATTCTTCGAAATGCAGTGACGCCAGTCGACGCCCGTCGTTACACCTTAACACCATGATATAGACCGGACAGAGAACAACAACAGCAACAACAACAATGATCACACATAAGTTTTTTTTCATATAGTTTATTCTCCCCAATGTTACATCATACCCACGTTGGGGTAGCCGCGTTGGGTATATTTACAATTCAAGAATATTCTTGTCCAATCAGAGGCCACCATTTGCATCTGTCATATTCGTTCCTGTCCGTTAGATGTATTCTCGGCTACTCTTGTCCAATCAGAAGTCGCCATTTCAGAAAGTTCCATCTTCGGCCATGTTCGCTCTGAACCGTTTGTTCTAATCGTCATCGGACAGGCCAGGATACCGTTGAGGAAACATATCCTCAGATAGTTGTTTGCGCATTCTGAGTATCTATCAGTGCATGGGTGAATACTTTCATCCGATGGGGGTGGTGGGTCAGTTTAACCACGAAGAACGTAACATTGGTGACCCTCTTCACTATCCACTTGGTGTTGGTACGCTGTTCATAGCCCCATTCTAAGGGATCCACAGTGTCCAGTTGGGTCAGCATCGTCTCTAGCGACGCCCGATTGGTGATTGTGAAAGGATGGTCGTACACTGGGTTGATGGCACTGGAATAGAAATAGCACAATTCACGCGTCATCTTATGGCATAAGATGTACCCAAATGCTACATTTAATGTGAAGGATGTAGGTTGGTCATTGAAGATGGCTTCCACGTAGCTGCGTAGACGGGCGAGGTCGGTCAGTCGGAAATTGTACAAGTCCAATATAGGGCGATGACGGTGGAAGCAGTGTCGGATCATGGACCAATGGCGTCGATACATCTCACTCACTGGATGATCTTCGGGTAAGAGATCGCTGGGAACATCCACCGCATCTTCCAGAAAAATGTTCGTTGTTGTCAGGTGTATTACTGGAAACAGTGATGCTAGGGACCGGCTGGATATCTAGGCTCTTCTGAGCTGTGGGTATAGGCGGGCTCTCCGTGATCGCATCATCAGTGGCATTCTCCTCCCCGGGTTCATCTTCAGTGGATCTGTCCCTCCTGGGTACCTCTTTAGTGGAAAGTTGTCCCTCATGCCGTGGTGATGCACCATGAATCAAACGCTCATGCCGTTTTAACTGACTGGGTCATTTGAAGAGTTGACCACATTCTTCGCATCGACGCTTGGATGGCCCATGAATTGAACGTTCATGGCGCTGTAAATGATCTGGGCGATGAAACGACAGTGTAGGCCTACATATCGTACAGCTATACCGGGCGGTTCCATCGTGCTCGGTAGCCTCATGGCGGCGCAAGTCGTGCCTGCGAGTGAATGATTTCGAGCACGTAGTACAAGTGAACATCTTGGTGGTTGACAGAGTGTCTGATGAAACGGCCAGGCCGTTTCCTTTTTATAGCAAGCTATCTGTTGATCTATTTTTAGCACAATCAGTTCTAAACTAGAGAAAAACCCCTATCACCTCTAGCCAAAAGGGCTAACACTGTCCCCGGCTTATTGGGATCTGCCTATCAAGTCAATGGGGTGATGTGAATAACAACAAGTTCAGCAATGTTCATACAGTTTATTATCCCCAATGTTACATCATACCCAGGCTGGGGAGCCGCCTTGGGTATGTTTAGTATATTCACAGCAAAACAAATTGAAATATCAAACACCATGTTTTATTATTTAACGCACCGTCACATTATGTACAAGTGTTTACTGAGCTCAAGTCAACGATCAGCATGTAGACATAGAGACTATGTGCGGCATCTATGGTATTCATCAGGGCGCGGGTGACGCATTCAACCGATGGCGGTGGTCGGTCAGCTTGGTAAGGAAGAACGTGGCATTGGTGACCTTCTCTACGACCCATTGTATGTTGGGGCGTTGACGATGTGCCCATCTCAAGGGTTCCACGGTGTCCAGTATCTCCAGCATCGTCTCTAGTGACCCCGGTTAATGATGGTGAGCGGTTGGTCAAACACATGGCTGTTATTACTGGCATAATAATACCGTAACTGGTCCGTCTTTTTTGTGACGTAAGATGTACCCGAAAGCGACATTCACCGACGTAGTTTGATCTTTGAAGATGGCTTCCACGTAGCTGCGTAGACGGGTGCGGTCGGTCAGTGGGAAATTGTAGATATCTGGAATGGGGGCGATCACGGTGGAAAATGTGCCGTATCATGGACCAATGGCGCCGATAGATGTCACTCACTGGATGGGTGTCCTGTAAGAGATCGCTAGGAACATTTATGTGCTCGTCCAGAAAATGTTCGATGTTGTCAGGCGTATGACTCGAAACCGTAACGCTGGGGTCCGGCTGGATATCCAGGCTCTTCTGAACTGTGGGCATAGGCGGGCTCTCCTTCATCGCATCACCATTGGCGTTCGTCTCCCCGGGCTTATCTTCACTGGGTCTGACCTTCCGCGGCTCCTCTTCAGTAGGAAGTTGTCGCTCAAACCGTAGACGGACCATGAATCAAACGCTGATGCCGTCTTAACTGACGTTGTTTGAAGAGTTGACCACATTCATTACATTGTTCCTTCGCGCCCTCGTGGAGTGAGTGTTCGTGGCCGCAGTAAATGATCCTCCCTGATTAAATGACTGTGCAGGTTATACAAGTGCAGTAAAAAGGTACCGTTGTGGATGCGAGGAATCGTGGCGTCGCAAATCTTCTGGGCGAGTAAACTGCTTCTGGCAAGCTGTGCAAGTGAACATCTTGGGGTGGTTGACAGAGTGTCTGATGAAACGGCCAGGCCGCTTCCCCTTTATAGCACGCTAGCTGGTAATCTTGCTTCTAGCAACACTCCTACCCCAAGTCGAGGATCGAGACTGGTGTACTGGTGTACGACTGGAGCGGTACTTCGCGCGCGCGCATGAAGACCCTCATGCATACCTCAATGCAGGCGCAGACGCGAAGTGCCCGATGTAAAAAATGACGTCACTTCCGGTTTGGGTGAATGGAGTCGCGACGCTCGGACATGTCCAGACTTGTCTGACCGCCATTGTTGGAAAATGGCGGATAATGGCGGAAGGTGGCCGCCATTGTGGGGAAATGGCGGCTAATGGCGGCTAATGCCGGAAGGTGACCGCCATTGTGGGAAAACCCCACAGACAGGTCAGAACATGCATTTCTATGATGTTCACGCATAATAAAAGAATTGATCTGTAATCTGTCTTGTTGTTGTTGCTCTCTATTTTTGACTAACCCATCAGAATAGTACGTATCACGGACTACACCCGACGTCTAGGCGCGCATGTGTGACATGGTCTATAAAACACGTCTCTCG
>JAVTVY010002167.1:0-35558 GCA_036873755.1 Hanleya hanleyi
ACAAATTTGCCACCAGATGGCACCACCTCTAGGTGCAAGTGGGTGAAACGCAATCCCAATCGATATCTCATGGCATGGTATTTACATACAAAATTTGAAAAGAATCCAACAAGAGGTTCTCAAGTAATTACCCGGAAATGCATATAGGGGCATAAAAAGTAACAAGGTATCCACGTAAAGTTGTGATCTTATTGCCCCGGCCTGAAAGTAAATGTCGGATGGGGCTTTTGTCTATTGGGACTTTTGTCCATGGTTTTTCTATTTGCTGGGGGATTTGCATGCTGTACTGATCTCATATTGATCATTTTCATAGAATAGCTTTCAATTATCGGGGGGTGAAGATATATTTGTTGTTGTTGTCATACAATTTATTGTTGTTGTAATACAATTACTTTCAATAAGGCCCATTCTCACGATGCGATTTAACTTGTAGCATACAACTCATTTTAGTTGCATGTTACAAATCTGGGGATTCCCTTGCCAAGTTGCTACTACAAATTGCATCGTGAGAATGGGCCTTTATCATGGCAACGACAATACTCTGAAGCAAAGATTTTATCAACAGATTGATGTTCTGTTTTGTTGGTTGCCTAGCCACATTGGCATAAAAGGAAATACTGAAGCTGACGAAAAGGCTAAGGCAGCCCTAGATAATCATGTCTGGTGAACGCGAACTGTGTGAAAATTACAGGCCAATTTCAATTCTTTGCTGCTTATCAAAAATAATAGAACGACATGTCCATGACCACCTTTCCGCATACCTCTCCAAGTACAAGCTGCTTTGTGAAAACCAATCTGGATTCCGTGCACAACACTCATGCCAGAGTGCTTTAACAAAAATGATTGAATCCTGGCTATCTTCCATAGACAAAGGGAATCTTGTTGGCTGTGTTAAGTTAGATTTCAGAAAAGCTTTCGATACTGTAAATCATACTATTATACTACAAAAACTCAAACTCTACAAACTCTCTACCAAGGCGTACAACTGGATGGAATCTTACCTACAAAACAGAAAACAATTTGTTTCAGTCGAAAATCACATGTCTGATCCTCTTATTCATAGGGGTCTATCCTTGGACCTCTGTTATTCATTATTTATGTTAATGACTTGCTATTATGTGATCTGACTAATGTTACAGATCTATATGCTGACGATACCGCTATATACCACAATGCACGAAGCTTGAAAGAACTGGAAGATGTTATGAGTCTGGATAGTGAAGTCATTGAGAGATGGTGTCAGGAAAACAAACTGTTTATTCACTTTTCAAAGTCCACTATTATGATCCTCACAAGCCTGAGTTTTTCTGGAGCAATGCTGTGGAACTCACTTGGCAATAACCTCAAAGAAGCCCCATCTCTCAATGCCTGCAAGTCCAGACTTCTAAAATCCCTATGCTCTAGCACATAATATTATGTACATTTACATGTGATATATTTTTGGAGGGCCTCCGGGAAGCACAGTTTTTGCAACTGACAGAGTTTACCCTCATGAAATAAAGATATATATATATGTTCATCCTTCGACAAGAAAAACTTCTAACAGATGGGAAAAATTCCTTATTTATTGTGAACTCGATTTAATGATATGATAAATAATGTCTTCTCTGCATGTTACCAATATTTTACTTTTTCAGCAGGGGATTATAGAAAGTATTGGGATACAATGTAAAATTCTTATCATCAGATGGACTGAAGCTATGCTGGGATTCATCCTCTCATAGCATCATATTATATACATGTACCTCCTGCTGCCAGCTTAGTACACCCCCAGTTTGAGAGGTTACAAGTGTAGAGTAAACACTGAATTACTCTGATCATGGAGTCTACAAATGCTCTCAACAAGTACATGTAGGTCAATTATATTTAAACAGGATGCCTGCAATTGACCCAAAACAGTGAAGCTACTGACCTGGCCCTGGGTCATGCATGTGTATAGAGGGTCTGCTGGAGGGGATGTGTGTGTGTGTAAATCCGCAAGTTACATACTGTGAATAAAATTCCTGCAAGAGTGGAAGCCTGGAAAACTAGAATTTCTTGCCACCATGGTAAACTTATGATAAGTATGGCTTAAATTATTTTTTTCTGCATATATTAAGTGTACTGGATAAAGATTTTATAAACCAGCGATTTATGACATCCTCTCAAAAAAACACTCTACGGCAACTCCAGAATGGTATCCATATTGTATTCATGCTCTAAAATAGCAAAACTCTGAGAAAATGACATCTGAGCATACATAAGAATATCAGAAAATATTCAACTTTACTAATATAGACCTAGTGGTGTAAAATCTAGTCAAAATAGTTTACTAAACTATCTGCAGTATCTGAATAACTTGAGGACTCTTTTTTTTCTGCTCTTCCTCTCAAAGCCTAAAGCAGTTCAATAAACAACCAGTCACCCTGGCAACGGCACTACTTGTGCTCAAGTTTTCTCTCAGTATTAGAACAGGCCCCGTAAAAATTGGGGTGATTAAATTACGATCGCATTTTTCTTCAAAATAACATGGGTGATTGATTTCAGATAGGGTAATCGATTTAGTAGATGAATTACCACAGTCAGGTAAAAGGAGACTGTAATTTAGGTTATTTAACAGAAATCGGTTTGTTGCATAAGTTTTAGTGTATGTGCATGTTTTTTGGTGTATTGTGTGTGGTTACGTCTGGATTGCTGGGTTGTTTTTGTTGGAACGCTTGAAGTTTTGTTTGATCAGTGCTATATAGCTGAAATATTGACGTTAAACTTTAATTCTCTCATATAAAAGCATAGCACCCTTATTCAAAAAGACAATCATAAACATAGACTAGTTTCATGTGAGAGAAGCGGTCAACAGTTTCAATGATGCCAATAAGACATCATGATGCTCCAAAAATATCAAATCCATATCGCTGAAATCCATATCCATATGAAATTCATTGTAAAGTCATCAACTAGAGAATGATGAATCTCAGTCACACTTTATATATAAACTTTCAGTTACGCTCATCAACTAGAGAATGATGAATCTCAGTCACACTTTATATATAAACTTTCAGTTACGCTCATCAACTAGAGAATGATGAATCTCAGTCACACTTTATATATAAACTTTCAGTTACGCTCATCAACTAGAGAATGATGAATCTCAGTCACACTTTATATATAAACTTTCAGTTACGCTCATCAACTAGAGAATGATGAATCTCAGTCACACTTTATATATAAACTTTCAGTTACGCTCATCAACTAGAGAATGATGAATCTCAGTCACACGCTCATCAACTAGAGAATGATGAATCTCAGTCACACTTTATATATAAACTTTCAGTTACGCTCATCAACTAGAGAATGATGAATCTCAGTCACACTTTATATATAAACTTTCAGTTACGCTCATCAACTAGAGAATGATGAATCTCAGTCACACTTTATATATAAACTTTCAGTTACGCTCATCAACTAGAGAATGATGAATCTCAGTCACACTTTATATATAAACTTTCAGTTACGCTCATCAACTAGAGAATGATGAATCTCAGTCACACTTTATATATAAACTTTCAGTTACGCTCATCAACTAGAGAATGATGAATCTCAGTCACACTTTATATATAAACTTTCAGTTACGCTCATCAACTAGAGAATGATGAATCTCAGTCACACTTTATATATAAACTTTCAGTTACGCTCATCAACTAGAGAATGATGAATCTCAGTCACACTTTATATATAAACTTTCAGTTACGCTCATCAACTAGAGAATGATGAATCTCAGTCACACTTTATATATAAACTTTCAGTTACGCTCATCAACTAGAGAATGATGAATCTCAGTCACACTTTATATATAGTAAAACTTTCAGTTACGCTCATCAACTAGAGAATGATGAATCTCAGTCACACTTTATATATAAACTTTCAGTTACGCTCATCAACTAGAGAATGATGAATCTCAGTCACACTTTATATAAACCAGTTACGCTCATCAACTAGAGAATGATGAATCTCAGTACACTTTATATATAAACTTTCAGTTACGCTCATCAACTAGAGAATGATGAATCTCAGTCACACTTTATATATAAACCTCAGTTACGCTCATCAACTAGAGAATGATGAATCCCAGTCACACTTTATATATAAACTTTCAGTTACGCTCATCAACTAGAGAATGATGAATCTCAGTCACACTTTATATATAAACTTTCAGTTACGCTCATCAACTAGAGAATGATGAATCTCAGTCACCTTTATATATAAACTTTCAGTTACGCTCTCATCAACTAGAGAATGATGAATCTCAGTCACACTTTATATATAAACTTTCAGTTACGCTCATCAACTAGAGAATGATGAATCTCAGTCACACTTTATATATAAACTTTCAAAGTTACGCTTTATATCAACTAGAGAATGATGAATCTCAGTCACACTTTATATATAAACTTTCAGTTACGCTCATCAACTAGAGAATGATGAATCTCAGTCACACTTTATATATAAACTTTCAGTTACGCTCATCAACTAGAGAATGATGAATCTCAGTCACACTTTATATATAAACTTTCAGTTACGCTCAACTAGAGAATGATGAATCTCAGTCACACTTTATATATAAACTTTCAGTTACGCTCATCAACTAGAGAATGATGAATCTCAGTCACACTTTATATATAAACTTTCAGTTACGCTCATCAACTAGAGAATGATGAATCTCAGTCACACTTTATATATAAACTTTCAGTTACGCTTCAAGCTACATGTATATTATAATAAGAATGTTTCCTTCTGTCATGTCTGTAATGTAATATTCGCAGAACACTTCACCACAATCATTCATTGAAGCTCGCACCTAATAAATATGATGCTCTTTGTGTAACTTGTCAGCTGTCACTCACGTACACTGATGAAGTCATGAGGTTTGACTAATTTCTTTCAAGAAAGTTCATCTGACACATTGTACTGACTTCTTACAAAAGTGACACTGGGGACAATGTCTAGTGAAACATTTTCTTTTCTACCCAAGTGCATTAATTATCAAGAATAAAATTCTTCACAACTTTGAACAAGAGCTCCGTCTGAACTCAAAATACGACCGAAAAACATATCAGTCTGAACAGGTGGAACAGTGAATTGAAAACTTTCAGCACTGTATGGATTCACATGTGAGAGTTAGTGGTGTACAAGAAAACGAGGACTCCCCGTAATGCGAAGCTTGAAAGTGTGCGATATACAGCCCGGACTTAAGGGAAACTATCCTTATCAATGACTGAGGTAAAGTGGGCATGTCTTGTTGCCATGGAAATGACCCACATGAGCCAAAGCAATGCATGACACATCGTCTCCCCCTAATGCACCTACCTACCAAACTTCAGATCAGTAGCTTGCAAAGTGTGCGATAAACAGTCCGGACACGAAAGAAACTACCTTTACAATGGCAGAGGGAATGGCCCACATTAGGAAAGCAACACAGGACACATCATCTCCTCCTAAACAACGGTTTTGTTGACAAAATCTGTATTTGAAGGCAGATTCCATCTAATTAAAGGCGTCATTAGGTGGTTGTCATAGTGCTGGAGATGCCAAATCATATTATATATTCGATAAAATGCTTTTCGTGCCTGTCTCAATTCCCCACGCTGTGTGCAGTGAAAGATCTCGAGCGACTGATGTCTTATTTGTTTCTTTCCGTTTCGGTCCCTATCAGTGATTGTTGTTGTTGTTGTTATCCAATTGGCCATCTTCGTGCCACGTTAGTCTCACAAGTAAAACAAATTTCACACTTGTGTCCTAAGCAATTTACTCAATGTCTATCACATAGTATGCTTTCCGGTGATTCGTGCTAAGGAGTCCGTTCGACAACAACCAAACAAAAAGACTCCTTACTTAGCCGATGTTTCCGAGCTACAATACTCCGATCAAGGTATAATACCTCGATCAAGGTATTTTCCCCAACCTGCGGAAATCCTCATCATCATGGAGTTGACCAGGTCATGGATAATATCCCAAATGGGATATAATATCCCAATTGAGATATTCCCCATATCCCAAATGGGATATCTGATGAAATTGTCCACAATTGGCAAACCCAGACATCCTCGGTCAGGGTTTGGAAATGGACATGTTCATCATGAAATAAACTAAGCAACATGCCTCGTGTCATACCCAAAACCTCACTCAATTTTGTTGACATGCAATTTTATCTTCTTGAAAAAATTATCAGAAAAAGTACTTTTATCAAGGTACCGGTATTCAGTAGTGATTGTTAATATTGTTGTAGTAGCCGAGTATTAATATGGCAAGAGCCGTGAACCAAGTCACTGAGCTTAGCCTCGCCAATACCGCGAGTTGTCTATTCCTACTTCGGATGTGCTGTGAGAAGTCTTCCCGTACACGAGCAAAACCGCTCTCCTACGGGCATACATTTAGACATAGTAAAATACATACGTGTAATATTAAGACATATCAAAACGGAACATTACTGTATAATCATAGTCATGTACGAGACTCCATCCTAGCAAAGGTATATCGGGTCAGGCCGCACGTATCTCTCTAGAATCCAAGGTAATCTCTCAGAGTGTCACTCCGGTCTATCGTTATATACGGTCGGATCATTAGAATAAAGCTATGATCATTAGAATATACAAGGTTGTTCAGTCACAGCCTTGCATAATGGCAGACGGACCCAATTGTAGTGCAGCAGGGGTGTTAAGGGCTAGGCCATTCCTACCACAATATATTGATTATGGTTTAGAATGAATCAATTCATAGCCACCTTCTCTTAAAATATCATAATGACCAACAACAACAACACCGCATACTATAACCTGGACATAAACTGAAAGTACTCAGGAGACAAATATAGGACAACTGTAGAGTTTGTGATTTGGATCTTTTAGAAGCTCATTTCACTTCGTGTAAGTGCATATACTACTTGGTGTCTAGCCCTTGTTGGCGTGACCAGGGGATGCTCACGCCATTGCGTCGGGGAAACCAAGCTATAGCGCGCGAGCAACAACAACATTCCATTTCATGTAATTCGACAGAACTAGATATTTAAAACGTACCTTATACCAACTTCAATACTGTACACACACAAACTCCTCACGAAGGCACAGAGGGTAGGAAAAAATAAGTGACTCGGGGTTGTTGTTGATTCCTCGGGACAAACATAACGTCTTCTCTGCTCAACTCCGTGAGCACGTGTTGTTTTGCGGAAGCCCGAGACTCTCGCCAAGGGGTTTACCCAAAATGCAAACCGCGCACGTGTTCGGAAAGAAATTCGTCCACTGGTAAACAACATGTCAGCTGTTAGGAGGGCCATCAATTCTGTTGCTTCTTGGCACACACATACTTCAAAATATTCCTTTGTTCCTTTTTGAGTGAATAACTCAAATTCGACGGCCCTCCTAACAGCCAACATGTTGTTTGCCAGTGGACGAATTTCTTTCCGAACACGTGCGCGGTTTGCATTTTGGGTAATCCTCGTGCGCGCAAAGGAAAGGAAAGAAAGATGGCGTGAAGCGAGGAGGAAGGACGTTTTGGTGTGCCGAGAAACAACAAACTCGAGTCACTTGTTTTTTTTCTACCCTCTGTGCTTTCGTGAGCAGATTGGGTGTTTATATGGATAAGTTGGTGGAATAAGGTACGTATTTATTCATGTATTTGGGTCGAATTTCATGAGTTGAATTTTGCTGTTTGCAGTGCGCTATAGCTTGGTTTCTCCGACCCAATGGCGTGAGCATCCCCTGGTCACGCCAACAAGGGCTACTTGGTGTCAATACTCCATGTACCTGGTAAATACAGATACATTTATTTGTCATATATCCCATTTGGGATATCAAAAAATATCCCATTTGGGATCTCATATGCCATTTGAGATATATATCCCTGGCATTTCATGATTTGGGATATTATCCATGACCTGTTGACCGCAATTGTTGGCTGACCGACCTACCTCCTCAAATAACTGGTTATTTATTTGCATGTATATTTCATTGCCATGTAAACTTACAAACACAAAGCTGTGAACGCGACAGTATAGATTATTCCACCGAAGGCAAACCAGTTCCGGGCCTTGTACATGCGGGTTCCTTGCATGTAACCTGTACGTTTGATCTCCCTCCCCTCCGGCTTCATGGGGCCCTTCATGGTTTATTTCTACTTAGACGGCTATCACCCACTTGGAGCACAGTGCTAACTTACATCAAGTTTCATAGATCACATTCAGTGTTATGTTTAAAGAAATGGTTGAAAACTTCTGGAACTCAATCACGATTGTTCTTCAATCACGAAACGAAACCAGAATTTCCGCCATCTGCAAAGGGTAACATTTGAGACAAATACTTTCATTGGCTGTTCGAAAAAAAGATAGCCAATCACCATGTCTCTAGCTGTTTTTGCTTACGCTGCCAAGAGTTTTCCCCCTTGATGTGACAAGCGAGTTATCCCCCTTCGTGTGCAATAAATAATTATTTGGAACATCCACACTAAAATTGGGTAAGTGGGTACCACGGTGTGTATTGATGCGTCATATCAGGCACGGCGGAATCAATTCATGATTGAGGGGGCTACTATCACAGCACAATTAGGCGAGGGTCCAGGGGCCGCCTAGGCCCCGGAAGCTCCAGGGGTTTAAGATGGCCGGAGAGGCCTTCTAGCGTATTTCCGAGCAATAAAACAAGGATTCCTCGCTCGTGTAAACTCTATTTTTGTTGCCTTTTTCCAAACATTTTTTAAATATTCATCGTCAAGCAATGATGTTCGGAAGTATAAATAATTTAAATATATATCAATCCAAATATATTCAATCTGAAGGTTCATTAAGCTTCGATCATGTCACTGGCACAGAGATTTTTTCTACTTGTTGGAGAGCCTTTTTCCTTTTCTACCGCCGTCATCGAACGTTCAACTTCTGCACTACCGGTACGTGGGATGAAAACTTACCTTAGTATACTGCATGCGTTGACGAATTCATTCGCTATATCAACCAAGGTGATGGAATACGTACAACTTGGTTGATATACGTGAAGCGAAGGAAGTCATCAACAAAGAGAATCGTAAGCGAATATTTGGTCGATTTTTGGAGTGGTCATGCAGTCATAATTGACTGGTTATTATAGCGTGTACTAGAGCAGCTTTTTACGAACACAACTTGTAAATCATGTGAATATGCAAGCATGGTTATAACTCATCTGAAATTAAAATCTGCATTCAATACAGATATAGGTGATTTCGCGTCACTTTATAGGTTCTTTATGTTTCTCTGTCTAATTCATGATGTGAAGATTTAATCATTTATCTCTACCATATTTCATATGGTATAACACTATTAACCTTTTGTGAACCTAAAAATTACTGAACAATGCCGGTAACAAAATTCCCGAGCTTTGGCTGGCCCACTCAAATGCTGAACAGCTGTAAATAGTTTTAGTTATGCGATAGATATGCGACAGACAATTCATTTTACTATTCATTTGAAAATACGTATTCATTGAAGTATTTTTGCGTGGACATCATATGAATTTCGAAAAGTTTGCCGAATTATTGGGGGGGGTTTTAACCAAAAGCCCCCCCCGCCGTGCATGCAAAAACGACATTAGAAGATGAATATCACAATTTTAGTGACAGTGAACACTTTTTAGGCATAGACCGCGACACACGTCTGAAGCTCAAGAAATGCAGCCCCTTAAGTGCAGCAGTAATTGATCAGGGATAATGATTCTGCGTAATATCCTTATTCTTGGGAAGTTATGCGAGCTTGGCATACAGTACGCTGATAACCAGCTTGTATCACTGACGTCCCTGCTCTCCTTGTTCTCCCGCTGATTCACATTGCATATTTCGCGCCTCTTGGCTGTAAGGGGGCGCTCTGCACAGGTCAACCACCAATGACCAATGAATATCACTCTTACGGAAGAGTCTTGTTCCGCTTTGTTTATCATGGCAACCAACATCGGGCATCCGCCACCTTTTCTCTCAGTGGGTGAGAGGTCTTTCGGCCAGTCACCATTGAATGTTTCCATCAGATTACGGCGCTAAGCTGCCAAGATTAGTCTCTCGGTACCGTAATGAAATACCCAGCGTATATGACATCTAATGAGTGATAACTGTGTGGAAAAACGCGAGAAACTAGTGAACTATTTGTTCACAATCAACTGTGAATTAAAGCAATATGAGTTATCTCCCTCTTCAAACGTTCATATGTCGTTAACGGCAAAACTAACAATAAACGGACGGCGAAACAGCTCTAATTACTTTAATTTCGGAGTTAAGAGTGAACAGATTTTTGGATAACTTCATCCATTGTTTTGTAAGGTTCGTCAACTGATTGCAAACATTTGATCACCGATACCTTCAAATAATTAACAAATAATCCATGTAAATGTTGTAATATCCCACTGATAAGACCACGCTTTATCATCATGAGTATATAAGGCGATCAAGCTGCCTACATTAGTAACGTAAAAACACCATTCAATTGTTTCAGATTTTGAATTGAATGTTGACTGTTAATAAAGACGGGAAAAAGTTCCTTTGAGAGATGCGGTAAGCGGGGTTGTCGATGTCAAAATATTGGCATGGCGTGAGAGTCGTGATCTCACTATAATAGGCATGACTGTTTAGAATGTGAGTGTGGCGTAATTTCGATCACGTGAGGTGATTAGCCAATCGTGGTGAGTATGAAAAATCTGGTTACCTCCGAGCTATTACGGCACAGCGATTGGGTATCCAGATAAAGCGCCCCCTTACGGCCAAGAGGCGCGAACTGGACGATGTGAATCAGCGGGGGAACAAGGAGAGTAGGGACGTCAGTGATACAAGCTGAATAGTATGAGCGTAGGCATACAGGGGCGTCACTAAGATTTCAAAAAGGGGGTGTGCGAATGTTTTCAATTTCCAAGGGCAGAGCTAGCGAAAGTTCATAGGGGGGGGGGGGGGAGAACTATCACGTACAGCTCAACAGGCGAGAGTCCAGGGGCAGCCTGTCCCCCAGTACCATTCGTATTTGGGAAGACAAACTATTGAATCGAGTGTGATGCTCCAAATGTAGCCAAGGGATTTCTAGAGTCTATTCATAAAACCTGAGGGTGCACTCCACACTTGCCACGGTTTCGCACAAAGTGGCCCCTCCCTGATTTCATAAGGAAGGTCACCTGTTATTGACAGCATGGTAATTTTTCTTCCCTTTCTACTAACTTATATCTATAGTATCACCCTGCTGGACATAACCATTTCTCCAAACGAGGATATAAAACAACAGCTTGCGGATCGCACCTACGCGCCACTATACAGAGTTAATCGTGTCCGGAATTGAATACCTGGCATGCCAAAATCCTCACTTTTTCGGGGAGCGAAAATGATGATTCCTTTATGATGATAAATTTTTACAAAAAACGAGTAGGTTGACCCCGTTGTTTTTCTCCGTTTTAAAATGACCGTTGGACGAGAAACACTAACATGCATAAAAACAAAATCATTTTGTATGTTTTCTCTGGGATGTGGGTCAAATTTGATACATTTTCATTCATTTTATGCAGTTTTTCAGAAAAGTTGGAGGTTTAAGGAGGATTGCATGTCTTTCCTTTCTAATTTCAATAGCTCACTTGTCTCCTGAAATAATGGCATGAGTGTGCCCATTCAGAAAATATATACTTTTACAGGGGTTTTGTTAAAGATTCTACATCTATTTAAGGCTGAAGACCCGAACCCATGCCTGTTTTTAGCCGCACATCATTTATGTGTGGAACGCACCCGTAATGCAGGCCCCATTGCGCGGTAATAATACACGAATAGGCCAAATATTGTATGTTCTCCTACACTACACTCGTTAAAAGTGCTTATTCGGACCTTGTAATGACTTGATATGAAACGGGATCGTAAAATTCATTTATCAGAAATGTTTCGATTTTATGCATACTACATGGTATGATAGCATTGACCTCGCATATAGGCTATTTAGACCTATACAGAATTACCTCCCCTTCGTTAGGCATATATGTTACGATTAGTGACCTGTATGTCCCATTATTGTCAATGTAAATGTCAAAGTGATAAATTTTTAATATGGATCACACTAGCACCCTAACCTGCAGTGAATGAGAGCGTACTATTCTGGTTTTGTCCTTTTTATCTCCAAGTTTGTACTTCCAACAAACCAAATCTTTTGGAAAAGTCGGAATAAAAAATTATTGACCATTTGGCTTGAATTTCAGCTATTTTTGCATTTATTTTGCTCCTCATGCCTCATTCGAAAGCTGGTCACCACTCCCGATCTTTGTACATGGGTTTCATTGTCACGGTCAATGCATAATGTTATGATATTCTTATTGAGGTCGTAAACTCGAGATTTTTCAGCAAAAGTCGTAAAAACAAAGATGGGGTAGGAGGAAAGTGATTGAAGGGATATCCGATAAAACTGCATACAACAAACAAGTGTCGCATACCAAGAAACTCGCAAACACTGCCAGATTGGCATAGCCTTGAGAACAGAAATTCTGAGAAAACACCCTAGCCTTTAAGGATGCACTCCACACTTGCCACGGTTTTGTACAAAGTGGCCCCTCCCTGATTGCATAATAGGAAGGTCGCCTGTTTTTTCTACTAACTTATATCTATAGTATCACCCTGCTGGACATAACCATTTCTCCAAACGAGGATGTAATAGCTTGCAGATCGCACCTACGCACCACTAGAGTTAATCGTGTCCGGAATTGAATATCTGGCAGGGCAAAATCCTCATTTTTTCGGGGAGCGAAAATGATGACTCCTTTATGGCGATAAATTTTTACAAAGATGTCGACCCCGTTTTTTTCTCCGTTTTAAAATGTCCGTTGGACAGGAAACGCTCTAACATGCATAAAAACAAAATCATTTCGTACGTTTTTTCTGGGATGTGGGCCGAATTTGACACATTTTCATACATTTTATGCAGTTTTTCAGAAAAGTCGAAGAAGGTTTATTAGGAGGATTGCATGTCTTTCCTTTCCAATTTCAATAGCTCACTAGTCTCCTGAAATAATGGCAGGAGTGTACCCATTCAGAAAATATATACTTTTACAGGGGTTTCGTTAAAGATTTTACATCTATTTAAGGCCGAAGACCCGAACCCATGCCTGTTTTTAGCCGCACATCATTTAGGTGTGGAATGCACCATGAATCTTACAATGACTTTTATCTATATTTATTGCCATATATTTTCACACCATTTTTCAATCTCGGAGCTTGAATTATACACGAAGTTAATTTCCTTTCAACTTCACTGAGAACCTTTGATGATGCTGTCTAGTATATTATACAACAGAGGGAGTAATAGTGATTTATTTGTATAAAGTAGAGGGCCTTATTTCTGGAGATTGATTATTTTAATATTTACATATTCATAAAGCATTAAATAGAAGAAAAAAAGTTCTGAGTCACCGTACTCATAAAAATATGGCATCCATATGTATGTGTATTCACTTGAATGCCATAAGACTGAATATGCGGAGATTTGATTTTTTTTTTTTTCACTTCATTAAATCATACATGTACCTCCCAGGTCCAATTTTCCCCCCATTTGCTATTTCATAATAAACCAATATTCTTGCTGAATACATTCGTGGAAAATAGTAGCAGTATAAATTGAGCCTTTCCAGCTATATGCCCTGGTAGGGTGAAGGTTGGAAATATTCTTGGGAGTTATTTTATTAGACATTTACAAGCTTGCCTTTTTGTTGAATGTGACTGAATCAGATTTAATGTCGCTTTCAACATTATTTCAGTCATATCGCGACGAACTAACTCAGCAACTCCCAGCCAAGTTGTGTTCCTGCTACTTCAAAGAAGAAATCTTCGAATCAGCAAGGAAAAAAGACCACCCTATAAATCACTGAAGACAGCACACAAGACACAAAGCCCGAAAGAAGTTGGTTGGTTGTTTGAAGTTTAACGTCGCACCTAACCTTATTGGTCACATGGCGACGATGACCCAAACAAACATACCCTAGCAAAACCCTAACCATAACAAGAACCTAACCAAAACTACAAAAAAAATTGAATTTTGAAAACTAGGCTCTACAGACACTGATCACAATGGATCATCAGAGAGCCTTATTTGTTTGGTACAGACAAACATGGTATAAACCATGCTGTCATGGTACAGACAAACATGGTATAAACCATGCTGGCGGGCGAGCCCGAAACAAAATATATTACTAGGGTCCTCCCTGTGACACTTGACGATTCAGCTTTCCATCTTGCAAAATTGAAAGTAGAAAGATGGAAAGATGGAAAGCTCTACATTGCTCTCGTATTCGCGCTTTCCATCTCGCGAAATTGAAAGTAGAAAGATAGAAAGCTCTAGGTCTACACTGCTCACATTTCGAGCTTTCCATTTCGCAAAATTGAAAGTAAAAAGATGGAAAGCTCGACATCACTCCCGTATTCCGGCTTCCCAATGCCTCAGTAGGACATTATAATGGAAATGTGTCACGGGTCATGTGTCGGTTTAAAGCAATGTTCCACCCCAAAGCGATGCATTGCCGACAAATGTTTGAGGGACAGAATAGTCATCTGTAACAGAACAGCTTGCGTCTGTGCATCTGTCCCTGCCACTGATCTTGGAGATGATGCTTCATGACTTTAGGTGGTGAACAAGGTGTAGGGCAGTGACGTACATGTAAGAAGCAGGGGAAACCTCTCCACATCCACTTTTGAATGTGTGTGTAGGGGGAGGGAGGGGGTGTGTCATCATTTAGGTGTGGAATGCACCATGAATCTTACAATGACTTTTATCTATATTTATTGCCATATATTTTCACACCATTTTTCAATCTCGGAGCTTGAATTATACACGAAGTTAATTTCCTTTCAACTTCACTGAGAACCTTTGATGATGCTGTCTAGTATATTATACAACAGAGGGAGTAATAGTGATTTATTTGTATAAAGTAGAGGGCCTTATTTCTGGAGATTGATTATTTTAATATTTACATATTCATAAAGCATTAAATAGAAGAAAAAAAGTTCTGAGTCACCGTACTCATAAAAATATGGCATCCATATGTATGTGTATTCACTTGAGTGCCATAAGACTGAATATGCGGAGATTTGATTTTTTTTTTTTTCACTTCATTAAATCATACATGTACCTCCCAGGTCCAATTTTCCCCCCATTTGCTATTTCATAATAAACCAATATTCTTGCTGAATACATTCGTGGAAAATAGTAGCAGTATAAATTGAGCCTTTCCAGCTATATGCCCTGGTAGGGTGAAGGTTGGAAATATTCTTGGGAGTTATTTTATTAGACATTTACAAGCTTGCCTTTTTGTTGAATGTGACTGAATCAGATTTAATGTCGCTTTCAACATTATTTCAGTCATATCGCGACGAACTAACTCAGCAACTCCCAGCCAAGTTGTGTTCCTGCTACTTCAAAGAAGAAATCTTCGAATCAGCAAGGAAAAAAGACCACCCTATAAATCACTGAAGACAGCACACAAGACACAAAGCCCGAAAGAAGTTGGTTGGTTGTTTGAAGTTTAACGTCGCACCTAACCTTATTGGTCACATGGCGACGATGACCCAAACAAACATACCCTAGCAAAACCCTAACCATAACAAGAACCTAACCAAAACTACAAAAAAAATTGAATTTTGAAAACTAGGCTCTACAGACACTGATCACAATGGATCATCAGAGAGCCTTATTTGTTTGGTACAGACAAACATGGTATAAACCATGCTGTCATGGTACAGACAAACATGGTATAAACCATGCTGGCGGGCGAGCCCGAAACAAAATATATTACTAGGGTCCTCCCTGTGACACTTGACGATTCAGCTTTCCATCTTGCAAAATTGAAAGTAGAAAGATGGAAAGATGGAAAGCTCTACATTGCTCTCGTATTCGCGCTTTCCATCTCGCGAAATTGAAAGTAGAAAGATAGAAAGCTCTAGGTCTACACTGCTCACATTTCGAGCTTTCCATTTCGCAAAATTGAAAGTAAAAAGATGGAAAGCTCGACATCACTCCCGTATTCCGGCTTCCCAATGCCTCAGTAGGACATTATAATGGAAATGTGTCACGGGTCATGTGTCGGTTTAAAGCAATGTTCCACCCCAAAGCGATGCATTGCCGACAAATGTTTGAGGGACAGAATAGTCATCTGTAACAGAACAGCTTGCGTCTGTGCATCTGTCCCTGCCACTGATCTTGGAGATGATGCTTCATGACTTTAGGTGGTGAACAAGGTGTAGGGCAGTGACGTACATGTAAGAAGCAGGGGAAACCTCTCCACATCCACTTTTGAATGTGTGTGTAGGGGGAGGGAGGGGGTGTGTCCTCTCCCCTCCACTTTTTGGACATGAATGCAGCTGGAGAATTGAGGAATACTCTCAATGCAAGGCATTTTGTGGATTCAATAAAATCAACCGTCATGGATTAAAACAAAAAAAAATTGTTCCTGTTTCACTTGTTTGAGCTATTCTTGAATAGCAAACTTTGATTTAATTTCCAAACTGTATAATCTGCTGTAAATATATCACCATTAGGATGCTGAATAAAATGAAATGGGAAGCCTTCTAAAAATTGTTCTACTTTTTTTTTTAATAGCTTTTTGAAACTCTTAAAATGCCAAGTTATGGCGAGGAATATCACCTCTAGTCCTCAAAATGCGATAAATTGCAGGGAATGAAGCCTAAAATTTCCAAATCTTCCGGGAGGGGAGGAGGGGGCGCATGCCCTGCACCCCCTAGGATTGCCCGGGATAGTAACATTTTTCACAGCTGATGGAAGTGGTCAGCATTGAAAATAGCAGGTATAGCATTGAAAATAATGAGTATAGCATTGAAAATAGTAAGTTTATAACACTGAACTGGCACATTGGACAGGTAATAATTGTGACTAATTTAGTGCCTTGAAATGGTTTGTTTGAAAATCCAAAATTTTCAGAGGTCTCAAGTATTGAAGATTTCACATCATTGGGTGGGAACAGTTGACAAATATTATCAGCGAATTATTTTCAAAGCAGTGATGGGGAAAGTTTATCGAAAAATTTACATTTTATTTAGATCTTGTGACATGCAAAATATTCTACCCCTTTTAAGCTTCTTAGATTCTCATAATTTTCCAGGACCTACCCCCTCCCTGAATACCCCCCTCCCCCACCCCACCGTCAATCCCTATACAACTTGTATCCATGGTGCAGACACTCAGCAAAAAGATTCATAAATGGATATTGCTATATCCTGAACTCAATATGTTTGTGAGTCTTTTCCTTACTCAAAGAAGTACACAAGAATTTTGACCCAACAGTGTTTATTAAGATCTAGTGATGCAAAAATTGCAATAAGAATGAAGTAAGAAGAGCTGGCAATATTACTATGATTGCAATAAGAATGAAGTAAGAAGAGCTGGCAATATTACTATGATTGCAATAAGAATGAAGTAAGAAGAGCTGGCAATATTACTATGATTGCAATAAGAATGAAGTAAGAAGAGCTGGCAATATTACTATGATTGCAATAAGAATGAAGTAAGACGAGCTGGCAATATTACTATGATTGCAATAAGAATGAAGTAAGAAGAGCTGGCAATATTACTATGATTGCAATAAGAATGAAGTAAGAAGAGCTGGCAATATTACTATGATTGCAATAAGAATGAAGTAAGAAGAGCTGGCAATATTATTATGATTGCAATAAGAATGAAGTAAGAAGAGCTGGCAATATTACTATGATTGCAATAAGAATGAAGTAAGAAGAGCTGGCAATATTACTATGATTGCAATAAGAATGAAGTAAGAAGAGCTGGCCCCCAATATTACTATGATTGCAATAAGAATGAAGTAAGAAGTGAGAGCTGGCCCCCAATATTACTATGATTGCAATAAGAATGAAGTAAGAAGTGAGAGCTGGCTGAGAGTAATCATATTACTATGATTGCAATAAGAATGAAGTAAGAAGAATGAAGTAAGAAGTCAGAGCTGGCCCCCAATATTACTATGATTGGGAACATTCTGCTCTGTGCACAATAATAAGGCAAAATAAATAATGTATCTTGATACCTAGCTCGTTCAACAGTCTGGACATCATATACACCTTTGTATAGCAATCAAGCCTTCAGTGTACAAACACTTGATTCTTACCACCACACTGGAGATGGATGAAAATGTAATACACAACAGTGAGATAAACCAGCATTATTTTATTCCATATGAATATAAAATTAACACAACTTTAAAATAATTTTTTCAACCGTGAGAATATTATTTCATCCAATGATCACCATATCTTTTCTTAATCAATCAAAAACACATGTAGTAAAAAAAAGTCCAGCTTTATCAAGCTAGAAATATATCACAGACTTCTTAATAAATGCCTGAACATATGTACTTCGTTCACCTCAGTGGCATAGGGGAGGGGAGGGGGTGGGGGGTCACTGTCAGAAATTTTGACTGACTGCTGTTGCGAAATCCCAGTCGGCCTCTTTTGGGTTTGAGTCTCAGCCATTTTGTGAGGTGTCTCCACCCCCCTCCCCCCATGACTGTAACCAACATGTTCAGTAAGCATATCATACCTTTTCTGATCTAGTCTATTGGTTTACCTGTATCTCCTACAATAAAAACTGTCCTGTACATATATTTAATTTCACACATTTACTATTTGAGTATCACATATTACAATGTGTATGTGGTACATGTATTACTATTTTGTATATGTCGGTATCTAAATATCTAATTATAGTTTTATTGTTATATTTTTATCTATGTTGGTCGGTGAAATAGCATGTACACGCTAATGTTTTATATTTACCTATTGTACCGCCATTAAATAGAGCTTCTTGAATCTATCACAATTTGTAAGAAGTGTAAATCCTGGAAGGATGACAGGGATATAAACCATCAGTGACAGACAATTCTTGGTCAGTTGGGGAATAACCCATATATCATGAATATCAAATGATAAAGTCAAGCCAGTTGACAGTTTTACAAGTTATCTGGCAATCTCCTGCACTGCCATTGAAAACCCTCTTTCGTTACAACTGTCTTCATGCTCTTTTCTTTACTGGAACACTATTATTATTTTGTACTGTTATTAAGTATTATTGTTCTTCTGATTCTTTGGATTTCTTCTTCTTCCCATGACTCATTCTACTCCACGTCTGTGCTGTTCTCTTGTCGTTCTTTGTGACACAGCTAAAGTCGAGTTCCTGCAGGTTTGGTAGGAGGGACAACACATGGTAACGATAGCCCTGCAGAATAAAGAAGAAACAAAACAGATGAGAGGATGTGTCATTTCTCCATGATTCCCTACCTGCATATGAGAGAAATACTAGTGTGAACCAATACTCTGACAACTCCGAGGGTTTCGTGTTTAGCGTGAGTGATAGCTCACCTGCACACAAACACTCGTGTAAATTCATGTCATGAGTGATTTTTAGCTCATGTAAACTGTCATATTTTATGTTGTATTATATTGCAACCACTCGCCTGACTTTCAAATACGCTGTCCTAAATATTTTGACGTTACTCGAGCTATTTTTAGCTCGCGCACTAATTCTAAACAAGAAGCCCTGTACTCCATTTGCAAAATATCTACTGGAACAGCAAGAATAAATAATATATTATTGTAATATTCATTTTTATCTTTATGATATAGAAATGTTTTGACATTTTTGAGTTCAGATCGTAAAAAAGCAATTTATATGGAACTAATTCTTGAGAGAAAGAAAAAGATAGCCGGCATCTGAGGGAATTCAGCCCATGACCCCTCCAATCATCCTATTCATTCCATTCCATTCCATTCCATTCATTCACCAACGGACCGAAATCCAATTACAGGTTATTAAAACTTTATATGTTGGGTGCATGAGGGTGAAGTGTCGAAATATGGGGTCTCTAAATATAACCCCATGCTTTATTTAAATCCACAACAAGGCGTGAAACGCACTTTGGGTGAATCGAGAAATAAACGGTTTACCGCCAAACAAAATACATCAGCATATTCTACAACTATCACTTTATATGTTCCCGTCGTCAAATTAGTAAATTTGTGCAATTTTTTACCTTTGCCGGGTGATTCAAAATCCAATGTAACTGTCCATCCATCTAGGAACAGTGAGATTATGGCAGACTTCGTTCTCAATTCTGATTGGTCAGTCGCGACACGCCTCCGACAATGAGGTCATACACTGATCAGCTGCCGGAGGCATGTCACGACTGACCAATCAGAATTGAGAACGAAGCCCGCCATAATGTCACTGTTCCCAGATGGATGGACAGTTATGTTGGATTTTGAATCGCCCAGCAAAGGTAAAAAAATTGCACAAATTTACTAATTTGACGACGGGAATATATAAAGTGATACTTGTAGAATATGCTGATGTGTTTTGTTTGGCGGTAAACCGTTTATTTCTCGATTCATCCAAAGTGTGTTTCACGCCTTTTTGTGGATTTATATAAAGCATGGGGTTATATATAGAGACCCCATATTTCGACACTTCACCCTAATACCACCGCCCCCCACTCCCCAAAAAACTCTTGTTTTGCGGGAGTGTGGTTATGCACTTACTCTTTATTACCCTAGCTATGACGGCCCATAGCTAACTCCTGTTGGTTATTCCAATGCAGATCGTTATGATAATACATGCTAACTTCATATATTTCTCTGCTATTTGCTTGGGTGGACACATTATATCATGAACAATTTTCATCAAGTACTGTTGATCCACTTCGTTTGTCTAAAGCAACTATTAACTGACATTATCAAAGCGTTCTGTTCTCAATACTGGACCGTGGCTGCTGGCACATGTACACTGATATATGTACAGATATTTTTTTACCGGTTCATTCTCCACTCTGTTGCCATGTAGTGTGAGTTTTCGTAACTTTGTTAGGCCACCCAGCTTATCAATCTCAGCAAGACTGGTTATCTGGTTACCGTGGAGATAAAGTATTTGGAGATTTTCTAATTCTGCTATCACCTGAAATGTGAAAAAGAAACAACTGAACACAAAAATAAACAAACACTGCAAAGGGGTGATTCATATATTATCAGGGATCTAAGACATCTGAGTATTTTTCCCTCTAATTAAATCCATGATACCAGTGCTGATGATACAGACAGACCTGCAAGTGGCTCACAGTGAAAGTGTAAGTCAGGTCACTACTACATGGTATGTTCCAAAATTGGTAGTTTTTTGGTGTTTAATAAAATTATTTCCACTGAATGCGGTCATAGTTGTGGTGGTTGAGGAGACCCGTTCTGCTCCTTGGTTCAACAAAGAGAAATTGAAATGTCTTCATATTTGTCGAGCAAAGCGTGGCAAAAAAATAATTTCTGAAATGTATTTTCCCATGCCAAATTGACTCATTTTAGAGCACTGGTGAAGGTTTTCATGAGAAAAAAATCAAAATATAGGAAATATAGGAGGTTTTGAGTAAAATATAGGAAAATATAAGAATGACTCAAAAATATAGGAAATATAGGAGGCACTTGAAGGCCTGATGATATTGTACTTTCTGCACTGGCGGAAGCTTGTATGTTCTGCACGTAGGACATCATGAATATATATATCCTGTATTTCTAAGCTATTTATCCTAGTTAAAAACTCAAATCATGATTCCTCTATCAAATCCGAGCCATGAAAAAATAGCTCTTGCACCACACCAAATACCAGCCAGTTCAATCTATATTCGTGAATTTATGACCTCTCTGAACATGCGAATATTAACTGACGGCTCAAGCGCCAGGCAATGTGTCCTGTATACTTCATCTCCTTCTGGTTGCTTTGAGGGTAGATGTTCAAAGCTATGAATGTTTTGACTTAAAGTGTAAATGTGGTACTTTTGCAAGTTTATGTCATATTAAAGATAATCTTCCAAATTATAGGATTTAAACCTGGTTTCTTGTTTTACGACTTTAATTTTAACAATTTCAATGTTATTAATGTAGGGCACAGCACCACAAGCATATCAGAACTTGTGACATTATTATGGAACTATTAACTACGTTACAATGTAACAATGTTGCAAGTTTGTTCAATTCTCTGCAATGCCGCGACGTCCTGCAACTAGTATGACGTCGTCAATGTCATCTCTGACGTCAAAAGAGGCAGTGAAGATTTCTTTCCCGCTGTAGAAATCTGCCTTTGAATCTTCTGAGACAGACTACAAGTGAAATTTCACATCGTTATCTTGAATATGATGTACACTTACACAAGTGCCCAGTTACACTTTAACAGATGCTCCCTTGTTGGACTTCAAAGAGTCTGTCTTCCAGTATTTTCTCCATATTAACTGGGCCTTCATTTAAATGTACTGAGATCCCATGAAGGTGGCGTATCGCCCCAAACTGCTGTCCATTTATTGGTTGATAAATTAAATGGACAGTTCCAGTAATAACTGTACAGCTTTAATCTGCCTGCAGGGTCTGGTATAGAGGCATGGAGTACACAGACCCACATTATGGAGGATGGTTAAAAAGTTCTCAATCTCAACCAAGATGAGATTAGGATTTTATACTGTTCAACCTCATACCTGATTACATTGGGCTATTTCTATTCTAATTTACATGTACATGTCCCAAACATGATGGGAATGAGAGTTACACTGAAACCCCAACACATGACATCACCTTTTTCATTTCACTTCACTTGTCAATTATAATACAATGTATTTTGTGTGTACGGCTACAAAGTGGCATGGGTATATTCAACATGGCGGCCAGGATACCGATGATGGGTGATTTTAAATTTGTGTTTTTGGCAGATCTAATTTGCAGAATTGACATTCCAGATCTTCTCAACAGAAACAATTCAGATAGGGGAAATTCATAATTTATACGCAACAAAAGTAATCCGAGATTGTTCGGATGTATGCCCTCCACCCCACACCCAACCTGCCATCCAGGTTGCAGGGTAATAACGTGATAGTTTACATCTAAATAATAATTCACCAGCAGTGAGGCAGGTTACAGTCTGGACAAGAATGTATGCAAGGGTCACAATTCACATAAATGATAAGTAAGCATTTACTATGAAAATTTCAAACTTCTACGCCAATTATTGTGACTATTAAGGGAGATAAAGTCGCTGTGAGAAAGTATTCTAGTAACATAATACATGTATCATGTAGACAATAGAGCCAGAACTCAGTGGAAAATCACTGAAACAGATGAAAACACAGACAGTGCATATCTGCAACTGAACGTAATAACCATCTTCCATGTAAGTTTTGAAGTCGTCGATCAATCGAATAGTACTACAATGTAGTAGCCGAGATATCATCCGGACAAGTTTGGCCATCATATGGACGGACAAAATGATTGCTATATGCCTCCCCCCAACCATGATCCCGGCCCCCACTATCTACATAGAAGGGAGTTGGTACATAATTATACATCATTTTGCTACATTTGTTGTTTACAACAAAATCATAAACTATGAATTAAGGTGAATACCCAATATGCTGATCCTAATTTGTTGGTCTGTGGTCACATAGATTATAAAGGGGTGTTCTATATCACTCACAGGGTTTATGCTTGTAAGTTCGTTGAAGGAGAGATCAAGCCAAGCAATATCTGAGGGATGATCAAATAAATTCTTTGTAACATCCATTAACGAGTCAATATTAGTTAAGGCATTGTTGTTCAGACGCAGACAGCGGCTGGCGGATTTTCCACTTTCGGTCTTGGGTGGCTTCCCTTTCCTTGGTGAGGTAATCCTTGGTTCTTCGTCATATACATCTACAATGTACACGAAATAACATAGAAATTATCCATTCATTCATCATAGATAGAAGACTGCAGTGCAATAAGTGAGTGAGTGAATATGATTTAACGTCGCTTTCAACTGTATTTCAGCCATATCACAACGTTGGGTCCTATTCATTTTCACAACCGAGAACCACACGGGTGGGGTCCTATTCCTTTTCACACCCGGGAACCACCCGAGAACCCCACGGGTGCCTCAGTTACTCGCCTCTTATGACAAATTGTCTGAGGAGCTGAGGTCTATTCTTACCATGATCTGCGGTGTGCACAACATCCCAGCCTAACAGAACACAGGATTAAAGAAGAATCAGAGATCCATGACTTCTCAGGGTGCGAAATAGCCCGTTGCCCGGGGCAACCTAAATTTCCTTTGGGCAACCAAAATCTGTCCAAATTGCAATGCATTTGGATGTGTTGGTTGCCCGAGCTTGCCGATGGGCAACTAGAATTTGTTTGTCTATTTCATACCCTGCTTCTTTGGATAAGACACTGGTCCATGCAACCAAAAAAGTATCTGTTTTGATTAAAGTGAACGTAAAGGCTGAGGCAACATGCACTCTGTGGGAAAGAACTACAATGGAAGTATCAAACAGCAGCAACAAATATTTTTGGGGATTTTTTTGCACCGAGTAGGAACGAAATTATCTCTGTTGTATTATTGTTCCCCGGCAGCAGCCATGTTGGCTATCTCACCTCAGAGCAGTGACGTCGTATCACCTTGGGAGCTCTCTACTTCGTGGAGTTAGAAAGCGCAGTAAGCATGTAAACATGTTATCGAAGACCCAGATTTCGACACTTCGTATAATATGCCTATCTCGCAGTGTCTCTGTCCCGCCAAACGGTAATAAAATTATTTTTACCTCACTTAAAAGTTCAGAACTTCCACACTCTGACATTTCTGAATCGATGTTGTTGATCTCGGTGTCTTTGATCTATGATGCGACAATTCTGTTGGGATTGCATCTTCTTTAATTTCCTTCGCCTCCTGGCTCTCCTGCTGGGCGTCAACATCAGCCTTCCGTAGAGGTCAGGTTGAAAACATTCGGCTTTAAAATAGACCGAAAACAGCACAGATTTCCCGGTTGGAGTACAGTCCAGTCTGCCGATGTTGTGCAGCCACTGTCCAAGAAGATCCGGCTTCCATAACGGGAATCTGTGTAATGATAACTTATCCAACTGTAGCGGTAGCAGAGGAGAACCCGAGACGGATGTATTTTGCTTGCCATCACTGCGCCCTGACAAGTTTCAGCTCGGTAAACACTTGCTGGAGACACGCAACACAGTCAAAACACGCTTGAAACAACCGAGTCCTCCACCTCCGCCATTACAATTCGTGTTACAGCAAAGCCACAACAAAGTGATACTACATCACAGGAAAATATCACGTGCTACAAGGAAGCGTTTTCATTGGCGCAAGGCTACTTAATAGACGAACATGGCCGACCCCAGTCGATTGTTGCACCAGTCAATTATTCCGGTGTTTGGAATTATTTTTTCGGAAGAGAAAAATATCACACAAAATATTTGTTGCTGCCAACTGATACTTTTAATATAGTTCTTCCACATAGCGTGTATGTTGTCACAGCCTTTACGTTCACTTTAAAAAATAACACATAACAATGGGGTTGTGACGAAATTGTGCTCTGATTTGGGATCTAAATCTCACCAAGATGAAACCCTGACAATATTGAAACAGATGTTGCAACTTCGAGAATAGCCATCACATGCAATGGAGGACAGCTTTCATAGACACTTGTAAGTGTACTGTGAAAATTTTGAACCTTTCACCAATTAATAAGGAAGATACGGCCTGGACAATGAAGTACTATAGTATAAATTTATGCTGGTTGTATACTGATGTTGACTATAAAGGGCACATCTACGAGGTACTCAGTATCTTCCATTCAAGAGTAGGAGTGAGTGAGTAGGATTTCAATCTCGCTTTCAAAATTTTTTCCAGTGAAATGATGATGACCCATAAGTTACATTATCCTAACATTGGACAAACCAGTCCTTGATCTGTCCTCCTCCTGCTCAGTGCCAATCGAGGAAGACAAGTTTCATTTTTTAAGTCTTTGGTCTTGTTGGTATGACTTGGATCAGGATTGAACCTGGGACCTTCCACTTGCGAGGCAAGTGCAATACTACAAGGCCACCATATTGCGGTTCTTCAGTTTAAGTTTCGACGTTGTTCATCAGATAAGGACTGCACAACAAGCATATATAGATGTGGACGATGAAGGGCCATAACTCGTGGGAAAATGATCTAAACGGGCAAAACAAACCTGACGGTGCACGTCTACAAGCTACTAAGCATCTTCCATGTGAGTTGTCGATCAATTACTAAGTAGCTGAAATATCGTCCGGACAACTTTGGCCATACAGACAGATGGATGGATGGTATGGGTGGATGGACAGACAGATAAAGTCATCTAGGCACCCCTCTAGTTAGGGTGGGGAAGGTATAAATTATATTTCACTGCTTTGAGTGTTTTTTTTTAGCTCAGGTCCAGTTGTTTGTAGGAAATAATTAGTTCACCAGAATGAATTGTAATGAAACACATTCCAAATACTAGAGGTAAAATAGGTTTGATATCACTGACAAAATATTTGGGGCATGCATGTGCAAAATATAGTCTGCACGGACAGTTAAATTTAAATTACAATCCTGGAAGGTGAACTGTGTACCAGTATTAAATATGACATTACTCCTTAGACATGTTAGAATCAGCAATACGGTCAAGGTAAATACTTAGCAAGGAATTAGGATATACCTGCATTCATGCAGATACACAAATGACTCTACCGATCCAAGTGTCAGTCCGTAACAATCAGAGGCACTAACAGTTATGATTATCTAGGCTAGCTCACATGAGTAACATACCTGATGTTTTGGTGAGTCTGCAGAAGGAGTAGTCTAAGGGTGGCACTATGTCATTGGAGTTGTCTATTGCAGCTAGCGTGGGTTCTTTCCTTTGCTTGTATGGGACCAAGCTGAAACAAACAAAGACAAACACATTGCTTTCGTTTTAGGAAAACTCAATTCGTATGGTAAGAAACTCAATTGCTTTCGTTTTAGTGGACAAATACTCAATTTTTCGTGGAAAACTCGCCAGACATAGTCAAAGTTAATTTGATAGCCCCAAATTAGGAAATTAACTCAATCGAATGATGATCTTACCGCGAAAACGATAATAAGTTTGCCTTTCACAGACGCCGAAAGTTTTTATCGGCCATCTGTCGTCGTAAAAGTTTTTTTTTCTTCAACTTCAAGCAGATCCTTTGAGTTGTTGTTGTCGTGAATTTGTCCGCCAGAGTTGAAAGTTTCAGAAATGAAATACAAAGAAAATATAGTGTATGAAACGAAAGAAAAATCTGCCCTCACGTTGTTGTTGTTGAAAAGCGACGTGTGTGTTGAAAACTTTTGGGCCTTACTTCCCTATTTTGAAAGTGAACTCTTTTAATTCGATTCATCGGGAAGCCTTGTGGGCTTACAACACCGGGTCAGTAGAAGTTTCCATTACCGCAATAGGGATGACAGCCCGCTTTGTAGAGCCACGTGCCTGACGTCAGTCGACCATATTTCCCGGTTAAATCTGGACCGTGATGCCGACGTTCGGTTCATTCATTATCCATCAAACACGAAGTAAAAAGTGAAATGTCCAGCGATGTCAATGATTGAAAATACATCAAGACTAAACATCTAAATTTCACATGACTGACTTGTAGAAGCCAAGTCCTGCAATCATGTACGGGTGTCAGATCTATTATCGTGCGGTTTTGAAGGTTTATTTGGAATATATAAAACAGTACTTCTTGAAATGACATGAAAACTGACACGATGATTGCTGAGCTCGTCGGCTATCTTATGTTATGAATTCCATCGATGACGTCACTCCCTTCTGCACATGCGAGAGCTATTTTTAACTCGACTTTTCAGCTCAGTTCCCGCCATGGACAGTATCAGTTATCGGACACCCATCGTGAACAAGAATTTGACGTTGAAGTACAATGTATTTTCAAGTTTTGTGCATGACAATCGTTAGTTGGAGTTCTGTCGCTTAAGATGATATGATCATTGTTCAGTTTCTATACGTATTTACTGAAGAGCGATATCGGGAAGACAAGGTGGTAGATCGAATTTCGCACTCCACTACAACACGAGAAATTTCTAATTTTGATGAAAACAAAAATGTTAGATTGAAATTTTTCGACTTTCGTGGCTACCTATAATTCTATACTTTGCATAACAATTAGAAATGATCTCCCCTTTGTTCGGACATATTATTGGTTTGTCATCACGCGCACAACACGTACGCACGAGATGCGTGTCCGATAACTGACCTGTCCGATAACTTTTCCGACACCAGTACATTGACTGGTCAACAACTTCACTCGTGAGATGTCAATGCGACTGATGCTGCGATGAGACCAGGCTGCATATTTTATCTTCTTCTGCTCCATAAAGTTGACTCCTCGTTGATTATAAACAATAAATGTTCATAGTTGGAAGAGTAATGGAAAACCATACTTTAGAAAAAGGCATATTATTTATACATATTTCTGTATTAACTTGCATTAACCTTCATTGAAAATTTAGCCAGAGGATAATGTACATCTAATATAGGCCTGTCCGGAAGGAATTTTATGAGGCCTGAAATTAAATGCAAGGTGACCTACAGAAATGGATTTTGGAAAAAATTAACAGGAGATATATAGCACTCAAGAAATGTGCTTAAAAAATTTAACATTGGGTGAATGTGACCATCCAAAATATTCGGTAGTTTTCAGAAAATTTAGACTTTAGAACTTCGCAGATCTGTCTCATATAAAAACTTTATTAAACTTTAATTCAGTGACAATCTGCAGAGGCTGTGTTTGGTGCAGTTAACTGCAGACAAGAGGGCATGTTTCCTGCTTCCATCCTTTGCTGTTTTGAACAATTACTGGCTAAAAACTTTAGCTGAAAATGCGCTGAATAAAATGAGTTTTATTGAATTTGAATATTGGGTAGATGAAATTTTTTTGTCAAAAATAACCCCTGCTCATAGTATAATATATTGACCATTTTAAAACACACCACCAACATTCTGTGCATGGTGGTGGTTGAAATATTTGAGAAATCGATACCAATAGGTGAATCGGTGGTAAAAAAAAATGAAAACTCAATCGCAATCTTTGAATCGGCGGTAAAAAAAAAAGAAAACTCAATTTCACCATTGTGAAGACTCAATTTTGAGTAATATTGAGTTTTCGGTGGTAAAATTTTTGACTTGTATGAATCCCTGTCAGTGGTGTCGATTTCCCAGTTTCATCGGTGAAATGTTCGAACAGTTGCTCGGGACCATAGATAGATACCACGAAGCTCCAACTATCGATTGGCAGTTTAAAAGACTTCCAGGTTAAATATTTCAAAGTGTGCTATAAACCTGCAGAAACAAGCACTGAATAAGTCATTATTGAATGGACAGTTATTGTTCCAGTGAAGTTCTAGTCTGACAGGTAAGTAAGTTCTAGTTATTTAAGGGAAGTTTACTTTGAATCTGTCCAGTGACATAATCTACAAGAGACATTGAGACAAATGATGACATATTTTTTATGAAGTACACTGTGACAAGACTATATTCGTATAAATGATGAGTGAATGATGAATAGTAGTACTTGAATAAAGTTGTTAAAAGAAAATGTTTTGGGCATGAGTTGCTTTTCTGAAAATTGCATGCCTCTCAGTACTTGTGCGGTATTGTGGTACATGTACATCAGGGCCAATAAATTAACAGTAATTTGGCGGGTTTTTGTGGATACAAACACAGCACGTGTATCCACATTTTAAAAATCACCAAAAACTTGGTTTTCCAAAAATGTGGATACATACACTATCATGGCGATGTATCCACATTTTATTAACATTGTAATGACTGCTATACTTTATAATTCATCGATATAAAAGCCGTAGGCCTACGATTATGAAAAGTTCTCGAGTCGCGACTTTGGATTTCTCGAGACGAAGCTAAAAAAACTAACTCCAACGGCGTCGATCTTTGACAGTAAAACAGCAGGAGGTACTTACAGCAGCAGGATCTGTTAGACTGAATTACTAGAAACTTAGCATTCAAATAATCGTATTGTTCGACTGAGTTTTAGGAGTGGAAGTTGAGATGGATGGGAAAGAGATGCTATTATTTTCGCGGAGCTTCTTGTTGCTTTTGTCAGCCATATTGGAGACTTGTAGAGTCCAATTTTCTGATTGGTTGAATAATAGCTGGGCGGGCTATTACACAGATTTCAGCCAATCAAACTTTTCCTTACTCTTCACCTGCAGTTGATGTAAAATTTGGAGTTCCGATTGTTTCAAGTTTCTTGGGACATATAGTATCTCTTTCCCATCAATACGAGGAGAAAAACAATTATGTACTCTTAAAATCTCTAAATTATAATTAACCAAGTTCAGAAGAATTCATGCCACACATGCAAGTATTTCCGATTTCGATTTAGCCCTGGAAAGTCGGGCAAGAAATTGAACAAAAAATGTTGTGACGGCACTTCACCCGGTAGAAATAGTCAACCTAAACATTTCTTAAATTTAGGTTTTAAAAGTTAGAATCGAGTATTTAGTTCTATAGAAGTGTTTACATTGCAAATAAGATGTGGATACATCACTTATATAGAAGGTGTATCCACATTTTTGAAAAAACATCTGATTTTACGTCTCGCGAAAATGTGGATACACTTCCTATATAGGCGATGTATCCACAAAAACCCGCCAAATTACTGTTACGCCGGACTTTATTTGAGGACACCCTTTCTTACCTTTTTTGGGGCGCATTAAACCCATTTGTATGTAAAATGCATCAAAATTGGCTGTAAAGTTTGGGCGCCCATACAGGTATGAAAATGGTACTGGATATATGGCCCTGTACATGTACGATAAAAAAAAAAAAAATGCAAATTCCTACCTACCTACCCTCATTTAATTTCAAGGTGTAACCTATCGGAAACAAGAATATTATTTTTCTAGGCCCTATTGCACTTCGGGAAATTGCGGAATTCGGAAACGTTGTCGAATTCGGGAACAGTTGCCGAATTCGGAAACAGAAAGATTGCCGAATTCGGCAACGTTCCCGAATTCAGAAACATGCCTATTTGATTTTCAAAGCATGGGCGACATAGGACAAAACACACATTTTCTCACCTGTAGAAAAAACGCCAGGTAGAATTTCCGAATGCCACGATGAAATGCCATAGAAAAGGTGCTGCCACCTGTTGGTACAATAAAATTATATCCGATCGCTAAGACGAACGCCCGATCGCATTTTATGTGAAATAAGGGTGGATTTGGGCCTCAAAGTTGTCGAATTCGTAAACCTTTTTTCCAAAAGTTCCCGAATTCGACAACGTTTCCGAATTCCGCAATTTCCCGAAGTGATTGTGGGGCACTGAGTTGCATATATGTGGCTTGGAACCACAGGTATGCTTAGCCACATATATGCAACTCAGTGCATGTATCCACGACTGAGTTGCACATCCTTACTCCGAGAGACATCAGTAGCGTCATTTTCTTCGTGGCCAAACATGACAAAATGTACAATTGACTATGGCATTTAACGGGCTGTAAACATGTCAAATATACTTCTCTCCCCCGACACAAAGTATCTGGCTCATTCCTGCAGCGCAAATGCACGTAAATAGCACCAAATCAAGTCACTACCTTCCTATCACTATCACGAACACTTTACGATATGTCGTAAATAAGGCGTCATCAGCTGCTGGGGTAACAGAGATGGAGTTTGACCACGTGCGTTAGGCCCCACCCACTAGCTAACGACACTTTCCTCTTTACCACATATCGTAAAGTGTTCGTGTTATTAGCGGTGCATGCGCACTGCTGTGTTTCTCGGACTTAGTCTGCCATTTTCAAATTTCAACGTGATAGGAAGGTAGTGACTTGATTTGGTGCTATTTACGTGCACTTGCGCTGCAGGAATGAGCCAGATACTTTGTGTCGGGGGAGAGAAGTATATTTGACATGTTTACAGCCCGTTAAATGCCATAGTCAATTGTACATTTTGTCATGTTTGGCCACGAAGAAAATGACGCTACTGATGTCTCTCGGAGTAAGGATGTGCAACTCAGTCGTGGATACATGCACTGAGTTGCATATATGTGGCTAAGGTATGCTCAGATATGACGCCAGTGACAAACCTGTCGATTTACCTAGAAAAAAATCTCACCTGAGCAAGTAAGATTAAAGATTGGTGGTGCCTATTTGCAAACGACGGAAAATGACCACTACATAACCCGTCGCAGGTCAAAAAGCCGATTGCCGCTAAAATGAGCCACAACGATAAGGGGCCGAAGTGCTCCGCCGTCACTGAGACCAATCCGTCACTGAGACCAATCCGTCACACAGACCAATGCTGTTTATGCTGGGGATAGCAGGGGGTTGAAAAGCTGTGCTCGCCGGTGCGTAACGACTGACGGCCATCGCCTAAACAATATCAGAGTCCGCTAGGGAGCTCTGCCCAACTGCTAATAGGACGTTAGTGGCTCTGTGTGGGGTAAATCGATTAATTAAATCATGTTAATTAAAGTTTTAGTTGCACGAGCAGGACTCACGAAGCCGTTTTCTACAGAATGCAAGCTATTATGTAATAATTTTTTTTTACTATCATATAATAAAAAAAACATTTTACCTACAAAAAGGACACTGAACAATACAAATATGACAAACTACACTAATTTTATTTAATTCACAGGAAGGCAATTTTGTTTAATGCAACCTAATGTTATTTCAATGCTTTTTAAGTGGAGCACTAAATCTTTTTATTCGGCAAAATATTTACAACTACGAAATAATCTGGGATTCATACAAGTAATACGAGTTATCCCTGCAACCTTGATTGAGAAGATTAGTATCCTGATAGACTACAACATACACCGCATATCAACTGATTCATTCTAACTCATTAGAGACAGAATGAAAACAAGACGCTTCTCCAGTAAACAGAGAAAACGCTACAAGAAGCAGAGACATTAATTATGTCAATACATGTCAACGTAAATCTCACCTCTCGAGACTGGCAATAGCCAAGACATATATTAGAAATATCTCACGTCGGATGTTAACAGATAATGATACCACCTACTTCGAAACTGGGGAGATATTTGGATTTGTTCCTGTTGCCTTTTATTAAAAAGCAACATACATATCTTGCGGATACTTCAAATTTCATTAATGAAATTGAAAGTATGCCCATCCCGAGCAGTGCTATCCTTGATAATGATATCACATCGCTGTACACAAATCTGAGTTTTGAAGGGATAGCCGCAGCCCTGAAGACTGATCTCACGACGAACAACGATATCGTATATGACATAAAAAGGCCATCGATAGAATTACTGGTAGAAATAGCCAACCTCATCCTTACAGAAAACGAATTTGCATCTACTGGTAAATATTACCGGCAAATCGTGGGAGCACCAATGAGGGCAATTCCATCACCCGAGTTAGTGATTCTGCTATTTATCAGCACATCAACATACTGATGGAGCGGTTCCCATTACGGCATAATATCCTGCTTCACAAACGATACCAGGACGATGGTTATTGGATTTATAAGGGTTCAGAAAAAAGATGTACGAGACTTCTTTGAGATGGCAAATAATGCCCATCCAATGTTGGATACCGTAACATTCAAAGGGAAGAGATTTGAAAGCAGCGGTATTCTGGACATCAAATGTCACACCAAGGCAACCGAAACATACCAGTATTTACATCGAGACTTGGCAGGTAAAAAAAGAAAAATGGCACGATGGTTGATATTTATTATATTTAGATTTATATGTACATCTTCTGAAGCTGTCATAAATTAAATAGACCACTAAATTTGAAGATATACAGCACTACGAAATACAACAATATTTACACAAAAAAAAGAATAACACCATAATGGTTGAAATCTGTTATCCTGGCACATTCACGATCCATTTGCCTACAAGTAGCAAAATGCTTGGTAAATACACTCTTCTTCGTTAATGTCTTTGGTATGAGGCGCCGTTTGTGACAATATTGTCAACGACAAATATATAGAGTTAAAACCAAAATATAAAGTCGCCGTTTGTGAAAATATTGTCAAACACAAATATATAGTTAAAACCTTTGTAAATATATATAAAACGAAATAAATAGGGCCTATATATAAAGTTGTTTTTTTTTATTTTTATAAATATTTTTTTAACATAAATAACGATAGGAAGTTAAGACATTAAATTTAACGTAAATATAAAGTACACGAACAAACTTAAATAAAGTGTACATGTAAACCGGATATGCCCAAAGGAAGCTGCGCAATCGATGTGCGCGCGAGTGATACTGGTTAATCAAAACTGCAACTGGGTTCTGAAGCAGGGGTAGAATTTCGACGCGAATCCGGGAATCGACTCGCGTGAGGACTCGCCTGAAATGGAACTTGCGCGAATCCAGTTGGATTCGCGCAAGCTTAGCTTAATCAGTGTGTTGTTCACTCAGAGAGATTTATTCTATATTTCACGGAAATTCAAGCCAAATATCTGACCTGTAATCAGTGAACTCCGAGATATCCTTTCACCTTGCAAAACGTGTACAGAAACGAACAATGGCGGTCTTCATATGTTTGATGACGTAATGTGCTAACTAAACTTCGGAAACCTTTGCTCAGTTATTTTTTGAGAGCCTCGAATACTCTATGTAATGGTTCCCGACTATCGCCAAATAGGTCAAGTGTATTCTCCTTCGCTCGGCTGCTGGTGCAAACCTACGTACGTTAAACCCAACAGGCGAAAACTGTCTATATGAAGGAATTGAATGCTAACAGGTGGCCGTGGTCTTCAGACGGAAAGTACACGAGGGTGAAAACGAAACCTGGGACACTTTGGATATCATTTAGCAGATGAATTTGATTCGCATTCATTCCTAATTAGAATGACAAACAATTCCCCCTAAGACAGCATATCGGGCAAAGTAGAATCAAGCGGTAGGAATTTTATGGAAATAAAAAACGATCGTTTCTTCAGAGACTTTGCCTGCATGAGACCTGTCATGAACAACAACAACGCAGTCTACCACTTTACGTTGGGAACACGCATTTCTTCAGAAGTCAGTTTATTTGAGGTCAAGATTTTACCTTGAACAGCATTGCACTTCTGTGACTCTTGAACTTTTGTTGGTAACTTTTATCTTTCACTGTAAAAACTGTCAACGTATGAAATGAAAATATGTGGGACAAAAATATCTGGAATTTCCATATTTTTTTAATGTTGCGTGTCTGATATAAATCCATGGCAAACTGTTAGGCCTAGTCTTTATATAAAGGGTCATTAATAATAATTGTTTGTTTTACTGCTTGCCAGGAAATGAGGCAGGTGACCAGATTTTATTGATTTTTTTTTGGGAAATGCAGACAGTTTTTTTTATGCAATACAAAGATACAAAAGAAATAAAATTCAGAGTATATATACTTACCACTTGGCAAAAATGTTTAGGTTGAATACTGCTCATCAATGGAGATAACCAATCACTCACCTGAACTAATTTAATGTGTGCTAACCACCCTCCTGAGAATAAATTAAGGCGATTTCAATTTTTCCCATTGAGAAGTTTACATCTAGTTGCGCAGTAACCCGCACTGGTGAAAATGGCAAATGGTCACGAAATGCTGGGTGCAGGCAATTTGGATTCTCACAAACTGTGCCACAGGGAATCCAAAGTCCGCAAATTTAGATTCTTTGGATTCTCGCAAACTAAGCCACTGAGAATCCAACTGGATTCTCGCAAAATTTTG
>JAVTVY010002168.1:0-36328 GCA_036873755.1 Hanleya hanleyi
TCTTATTTAGATCTCTACCTCTATAAAAATGAAGCGGGCATTCTCTCTCGTCGACTTTATGACAAAAAGATGATTACAATTTCGACATCGTAAACTATCCTTATCTGGATAGTAATATTCCAGTGGGACCTGCATATGGCGTATACATATCTCGCTTAGTAGCATTTGCTAGATCCTGTGTTAAATGTGGTGATTTTAATCAACGTCACAAAACATTGTTGCAGAAACTTATAAAACAGGGCTATTCCACCAAGCGCCTCCACTCAAAGTTTCTCAAATTTGGCGATACATATCGCATGCTGATAGCAAAATACGAACGTAGCGTGCAAGATCTATGGCGCTACGTTTCGTAACTTGTCTAATTCCGCTTAACCCGGGGCTAGGGGCCGTATGAACCCATGTACTTCAAGATCCTCATGGTACTCATATGAACAGTCACAATCAAAGCGTGACTGAGATACATCATTCTTTAGATGACTTGACAACAAATATTATGGATTAAGAATACTGATCAGCGATACGGATTTGATATTTTGGAACATCATGATGTCTTGCCAGCATCATTGAAAACTGTTGACCGCTTCTCTCTTGCAGGAAGCAAGCCTATGTTTATGTATACTATGATTGTCTTTTTGAATTTGGTGCTAATACTGTTATGTGGAAAATGGAATAGGTCTTTGGATTATGGACGCGGATATTCTCTAATGGACGACGGCTGGATTATGAATGACGGACTAGACGCTTGTAATTACTGCACGCTTGGCTGCACACAGGTGCCAGCCGTCTTTTGACTGCCGCTTAAACGGTGTATGACCGACAGTGTATTGAGCCCGACTCAAGATTACCCAGCCTGGGTCGATTGGGGTCTCCAACTTACTCGTTAATAGTACAATCAACTCCCAATGTATTATCTTTAAATATATTTAACTGTGATAGAATATCTGATCTTATAGGCAAGCCTGTTATACACACACACGAGGTATAAGTGGGAGCAGATATTGAACATTGAATTTAAGCAATAAAACTTAGGTGAAAGAATTTTACAAAATATGCACTTCACAAACCGATAAATATTAATAATATATTTGTTAAAGCGAATTGTAACATTTGTTGTATTGAACATGTATTCTTACAGATTATTGGGGCATTTCGACCTACCAGTTATAGTACAATGCTTGTGAACATATTCAAGAAAAGTTGTATCGATACCGTGTGAATTTTAATGAATAAAACTTCCATGTTCCAGTTTCAGTATTACGTCAACAAACATAAATCACAGCATTCTAATCATGGAAGAGGAGTTCACCCATTGTATTTGGCAACAAATACTCATATAAAGTCTATTACAGTCTACGTTTTCAGGGTGGAATAACGGTGTAAAGAAGCTGAGCGATATTGTTTTTGGTGTTGATCACATAATCATATTATGAAAATCAACCTGCTGGATGTTCCTGTCCATACCGTTTTCGAAGGCGCAATAATGGCAAGAACCCAAGCTACAATATGATAGAAGAGCTTTCGATTCTATTGTTCAACTTCCTCCTTTGCAAACATAAAGTTGACGACTTTCTGAGTAAAACAAAACTCTAATGATTATCTATTCTACGGCAAACGTTAAGACGGAAATGTGACAATACATTGGGTGTTGATTATCGGGAGGATCAAAGAGGCAGCCCATGAAACCTTCGCCTCGTGCACTACACAATTGTGATCCATGTTTAATCGGCCCAGCAGGTATCGTCACCTGTCACCAGGTCTCAGCGTTAATAGCCATGGACCGGCCCCCACTTAATTACTCCAGCTGAACGCCTTATAGTGTCTTTCTCTAAAAATTCTCAAATTTTAAATTGAAATGGAAGCAAGAAGATATGTAATAATTAGATCAAATGAAGAACCATGAGATAGAACACGGTATGGTATGTATAACGCCATGCTGGCAAATATCGTTGGCTGAACGGTGTTTTATAAACTTTTAAAAATGAGCTACTTTCGGCTTTTTCGTGAAAACCTATGCTAAGGTATAGGTTGAAAATGCAAATTGAACCCTCATTTTTAAATCAAATTGGAAGCAAGTAAAACATTTTCTTTGGGAAAATAAAATAGCACATCGTATTGATATACTATTCGAAATTAACTTAATATGCTGGCAAATGTTGTCACCCGAACAGAAATGCTTGATTTTCAGCTTCGAAAACCATTCTCCAATCTAATCTAGGTTGATTTCCCCGGCCATGTTGAGCAGTGGAGGCGATCTGCGCCTGACAGAGTTGTCTTCCCTTACCAATCAAAGTTGGACATGAAACTGGCCCATCTCTCATCCATTTCATCACATGATAACCATATCAACTATTATGAGTTCAACAGCTGACAGTTTTCTTCCACACAGCATGGAATTTTTTATCTGTTTATTTTTCCTGAGTAATAATAATAAGGGACCATGCAAAATTTATCGAGGGGGTAGGACCGGTGCAACAAGGAAAATCAGCTAAAAAAATCCTTGGTCTCCCTTATCTTCGAACCCAAAAAATATATAGGTCCTATCTGGATCTTGGGTAAAAAAAGTTCTGGTCCTATCTATGTTGTCACCTACATGTACCCGGATTTGGTGAGCCGCATCTGTAAACACCACCCTCTAACCAATATGTGATATGCACATATACTTTTGCACATTTTTATAAGAATGGAACAGTGGTCCTCCACACTAGCCGGCATTTCCGCAAGCCTTCCTGCTGAACGTCAAATACTCAGGCTATGAAATGTACATAATTAGGCTCACACATGATACCACGCTGTTCTCGTTTCGCGGGCGTAGAATGTTTGTCTGACTTTCGCTACTGGGCAAGAATCTAGTGCATGTCCGTTTGACGAGTGCCAATGCTTTCTAACTTGTCTAATCTACTGTTACACACTTTTAGTTCTGTTCATGAACTTCTGGTGATGCTAAAATGTTACATTCTTGCACCATATCAACATCAGGTAAACTTCTGCTCAATCATGTCAATACACTCTGGTGGAGAGGTGGCTATATGACTCTCAGGACATCGCATTGTATCCTTTTCAATCCCCCCCGCCCCCCCTCTCCAAATATCATTCGGATAAAGAAATATGTGTGAACATATTACTTGCTCCTTCTTGCTTATTCACACTGAATGCTTTTTCCATTGCTCTGGTATGCAAATACACTGAAACCTGTATAATCCGACCATGCTCTGAACCAACATTTTGTGTTGGCTTTGACAGGGTTCTGGTTTACAAAGGTTCATATCAATGGTAAAATGCCCATCGGTACCAAGACAAATGTCAATATATGAAGGTTTGTCAGTTTATTCAGGTGTCGGTTTAGGCAGGTTTCACTGTAAAACCTTTCTGAGTCAAATGTACATGCACTCCAGGTCTTCTAACTCAATGAAATCAATTTTTTTACGTGCTCAATGTACATGATTTTCCATTGAAATTATTTGTTGATATTATATAGCTGTGCCAAAACTGTTTTACAGGTTTAATGATAATGAACTTGTAGAGTGCATTGTATTTGACATATGCTAGTTGTTCAGCGATAAAAGGGTCTTTGTTTCAATGGTTTCATGTTGTCAGGCATATACACTGTAGTTCACAGATACCAGACTGATATTTAATGTTGATAATAGAGTATTTTATTCACTATCCCAAGTGTCCTGTTGTTTTGTATGCACCTCCCCCTTCAATAGGAAACCCACCTGAGCAAAATTTTGTTGTTATGCAAATAACACCAAGCTTGAATGACACTTTTATGGTCATCACCTAGAAGCCCATTAATGATACATGTACATGTCTCTGCTACCATTCAACTGTTCAATATGAAAGTTGGGGCATCATCCGATCGATACATCAAGAGACTTTCAATAAATTACCAAGCCGGCTTTTCTAATTGGGCGGGAGCCTTGGTGGCCCTCTTTAATTTATGCACTCATTAATGATACATGTACATATCTCTGATAGTATTCAACTGTTCAATATGAAAGTTGGTCCATCATCGATACATCAAGAGATTTTCAATAAATTTGCAAACCGGTTTTTCTGATTGGATAGAAACCTTGGTGGCCATGTTTTATTAATGATATATGTACATATCTCTGGTGCCATTCAACTGTTCAATATGAAAGTTGGTGCATCATCCTATCGATACATCAAGAGACTTTCAATAAATTACCTAGCCGGCTTTTCTAATTGGGCGGAGGCCATCTTTAATTTATGTAAAATCATTAATGATACATATCTCCAATACCATTGAACTGTACATTTTGAAATTTCATTACCGACATATCTCAAGAATGACATCCCTGGGCACACCATATGGCCATGACCCAGAAGCCTATGGAATCAGGACCCAGAGCCGAGGGGTTTTCAGATGCTCAGCTTCGTATTTTGTTTTTCTTATTTAAAAAAAACAAAACAAAATCTTGGTCCTATGGATAGTCACGTGAAATTTTTTTAATGTCCTACATAAAATAGCGAGAAAAAAAAGCCCGGGTCCCCCGACTGTTTGCACCGGTCCTACCCCATCAATAAATTTTGCACGGTCCCTAACTAGACACTGTCGACAGGGGCACGGTCTTTCCAGGACTTCCACCAAACCTATCATTTTGTTGTAACGGGATGAACTTTGAAAATGAATGCAAAAGTGAAACTTGACTGACCAGACCGGGATTCGAACCCACGGCCTCTCAAACAAAGTAACTTTGAAAACTGTGTGAACCACCACTTCTCACTGGAAGCCAGGGCATGAGAATCAAGACTTACATGGACGGCTTGGATTAATTATACATGTTAGAATATAATAGAACGATTGAATTCTTCAAGGAATACAAAGAGAAACATTGAAAAAATGAAATGGGCCAAACAATCGCGAGTCCGATCTCGTGAACCCACGTTCCTCGAAAAGTAATTAGATTACATTAACAAAAGGAAATATTATATATTATGGGCCCACCGTGTAAACATAAATTTATCACTATTATTGGGTATGCGCATATACACTGTAGGCCTATAATAAATAATAATTTGTTTCGATTTTTGGACTGTGTACTGGTAATCTCCCTACTATAATCCGTGGCGTGTCCTCCTCCTCCTCCTCCTCCGCTTTACTCACTGCACAGCGGGTCGCAAAGGTGTGGCGCGGGATAGGTTGGGGCGAGAGACCTGGGGTTTTCGCTACCTGAGATTCCATGGGCCAGGCTTACACCCTACAGTAGAATGGGTCGACTGCGCATGCGCGATGATTAGTGCGCGATGAGTAGTATAGAAAGGGCACGCGATCTCCTTATCCTTATAGGTGTGGCGCGGGATAGGTTGGGGCGAGAGACCTGGGGTTTTCGCTACCTGAGATTCCATGGGCCAGGCTTACACCCTACAGTAGAATGGGTCGACTGCGCATGCGCGATGAGTAGTGCGTGATGAGTAGTATAGAAAGGGCACGCGATCTCCCTATCCTTATAGGCGTGGCGCGGGATAGGGTGGGGCGAGAGACCTGGGGTTTTCGCTACCTGAGATTCCATGGGCCAGGCTTGCACCCTACAGTAGAATGGGTCTTCTGCGCATGCGCGATGAGTAGTGCGCGATGAGTAGTATAGAAAGGGCACGCGATCTCCCTATCCCTATAAACTAACCCATGGGGGTGAATGAACCCATGGGGGTGAATGAACCCATGGGGGTGAATGAACCATGGGGGTGAATGAGCACTCGTTCTAATTCGGTTGAGAGTGTTGTCTTTAAAAATTACGTGTTATTACCAATCGCCGAAAACCTATTCATTCCTTTGTAGGCCTATTCCACCGTGGAGGTCGTCATTTAGGGTCTTTCCCCCATTCCAACCCAAGCGTCTTGTATGGTGGCTGACATCTACCATGTCGTACCATCGTACTATCGCCCTATTTGTACTAGGGCGATGGTACGATGCGATGATACGATGGTACAATGGAAATTTCTCCATCGTACCATCGCATCGTACCATCGTGCCATCGCGCTTCGGAAGAGATGCCCAAGTCGCTTGGACAAACGAAAGTCATGCGCAAATAAATTATATTAATTGATGTTCAGTTGTTTTCATCGTACTGTCGTTTTATGTTTGAATACACACCGTGATTCCATCGTACCATCGTATCATCACATCGTGCTATCGTACCGTACCATCGCATCGTGTCATCGCATCGTACCGTCGTACCATCGCTCCAGTAAACATAGGGCGATAATACGATGATACGACATGGCAGATATCAGCCCCATAGTTTTGTCCGAAAAAAACTCCTTTTGTGTCGAAATATAGTACCATGCATGGAGGCTGTGAACCAGTCTCCCTCGGGATCCGTTCATTGCGTTAATTGACCGGGCACAAATTTATCATATAACATTAGATGTTATTTCCAACATACATGTGAGTTTGCTCAGATTGGATATGTACCGGTACAAAAGAATTGCACAATGCGAAATCATCGTTAATTGGCCTACATACGGGTAATAAACTTACAAAAGTGAATACGAGATGTATTCACAGGCACGTAAACATGTAAGGGGGATTCGGGTACATTGTGAGATGTATTCATCGGCACGTAGGCCTAAACTTGTAGGGGAGATTGGGATATATTGTGACATTTTCACTTTTTTGCAAAAAAAATCCGCTATTATTGTCCTGTTGAGCAGCCTTCTGCGCTCTAGTTACAACTAACATCATACAAAAAGAATCTAAAATATATGTTTATACTATTCTGCAGAATGACGTTTTAGATAGTCAAAAAAGGTGTCCCAGTTTGTCCCTGTTACGGGGTGCACTGGGACACCCACTGTGTCGGACTGTTCAAAAATAATTTTTTAACGCCCCCTCCCCCCACTTTTTTTTTTTTACCATCGAGATAGGTTTTGACTTATAATCAATATAGCATCATCCGAACGCATGACACGATCATACGTAGAAACTTCTGCTCGTAGCCATGCGGTAACGGGTGATATCTGAGTGTATAGGGCGTTTTTCAAATGGTCACATCCCAGTCCCAATAGTTTCAGGAGAACCCTCAAGAAACACGGGCTCCGACATCGGCGCAATCACATTCATAAAACGAAGACACACCTCCAGAAAGCGATCGATTGAAACGAAATCTTGGTGGGCCTCGGAATACCCCCATCACCAAATAAAAAGCATATCATTTTCCTGTGAACTGTCGCCAATTTTATTTTTTACAAATATGTTAGGCCGCTTGTAATATGATTTTTTTAAAGGAAAACAAAGAAGCATGCTCCATTAGAGTGAGAAATAAAATAGCCAATTCACACAACTTCGGTTTGGTCTCCCACAGTCTTGCGCCTCGAGCATGTCGATCGCTTAAGTGAAATTGACACGTCTTCATGTCTGAGATTTCCAGGTCAAAGTATTTGAATACGGACAATTTCATTGGCTCGTTTAAATGGAGCGGACATGCGACTTGATGCTTGGGGAAACTGACATCGGGTGAAATACACGGAGAATGAAGTCATTGAGCCAAGGGTTGTGTTAAGTGAAACGTGAAATGCCCTTAGCAAGCCAAGATGTCAATATAGGTGTTGTACGGGGTGGTGGCTTTCTGTTGATATTAATGTAATGTGATTCCTGCATGTACTTAACATATATAGAAGTTAAATGGATAGCTTGTCCCACTGCCCCATGTCCCATTGTACTGGTTCATCAATCGTTCCTGCCCACGTACGGACATATGGCACAGTACTTACGCCTTCAACATTCATCTTCAGGTATCAAGTTAAATACTACGGTACTAACGTTCCGTCATTTCTCTCGACCTGCTGAATGAGGATGTATGAAGATGCTATTCTTAAAGGAACACATTTACCCATATAGGGTGATTGTTTCAACCCATCAACCCCATCCCGTGATACCGTCACAGCTGAGCGCCGTATCTAAGATCATCTACTATGTGGCACGGACGCACTCACGAACGTCTTCTTTATTACCCAGTGGCACGCGTGCACGGTTACAACATCGTGGTTATCGTGCAACAATGTAGGCTTAGTAAAAGTGTAATTGCAACAAAGATGAAGAACAAAATCTAAAATAAATATTTTCTCTAATATATGTCAATATTAATTTCCACAATTTATTGAAAATATACAGTCATGTAAGCTTATACCATGAACTATCTTACAGGCTAGGCAACTGTGCCTCTACCGGTAACTGAGTCCCTTCAAAGCCGAAGGCCGTTACAGAATGTACATCACGAAGATCGTTTAAGAGAAATTACATTGCAGGTGCCTCGGAACGTGTTTGTAAGTGGGGGTGGGGGCTGCACTCTATATCGACCATGTTGAACGATGAACTGGTGCCATCTTAGAAATTACAACATTATGGACTGGTGCCATCTTAGAAATTATAACATTGCTGTCTCAAAATGTGGAGCTGAAGCCCCACCCATCCTGTTCCGCGGTCCCTGCATTGAAAAAGCCCATTTAAAGAGCAAGAAAATAATTTGGTACCGGTAATTCAGAGATCAGAGTGATCACACATGAAAATTCTGGAACTTTTTTTCCGCAAATTTGTGTAAAGGTATGGTTACAAAACTTGCCAAAAATCTGGAATTCCAGATAAATCTGGAAAACTCCAATCACTGGTAAATTGATTTTTACGGCGAAATCTCCTTCACTGATAAAAACTAAAATCTCTTTAAGACTTTCATAACCAATGTACCATACACATGCATGTAGTTAAAATATGACGCCTCGAACAAAAATTACATTTTTATAACATAGGCATAGATCCATTCGGAAGTTGAATTATTTGAAGAAAAAAAGTTTTTTTTTTGGTGGGTGTCTTTTCCCCAATACCGTATCGGGGACAATATATTGCATAAACAAATATGCAGCCTTCCATGAAATTTATTTTATTTTATGAATTTGACCATCCACAATTTGTCTGAGACTGTTATATTTCAATCAATCTCAGTATTAATATTAACTCAGATATTATATAACGGAACATTATTTTCCTGACCATCTTGGCTTACCTCGATTGATATTTCAAAATTTAGACTTCAATGAACAGTCCGTGGAGCACATTTGAAAGTGGGGTGAACTCTATACCGGCCATGTTAAATGTTGGACTGGTGCTATCTAAGATAGGACTTACATTGTGGTCCCAAAAGTGGGGAGCCCCCTACCCCTCCCCCCGCTCCGCGGCCCCTGATGAAAATATGATTTTTGCAGGGTTTATGATTAAAAAGCTGACTATTATTGTCACACATAAAAGGAGTTTTCCTCGTGTATACGTCAGATATCTTTAGCCCCAATCTAGGTAAACCGAGATGGTGATATATCTGAGTTTACTGAGATTGTCTTTAGCTCCTTCATATGTAAGGCTGTGGATGAAGTGTAGAAGCTGGTCTTTCGTCGATATCTGTTGGCATTCTGCCTGATATTTGTAGTTTCTGCATCAGAACGTCGTTCTGCGGTTGGAACGAGCTCGTTCAAAGCGGAATGAACTGGTTGAGTATCGATCCTGTTCGAATGTTTTCACCGAGTGACCTTGAGGAAAGGACAAATAATTAAGTATTATCATAATCAGTGTGTGAAGTAAAGGGTTCTCTTGCAGAGCCAAACTCTTGCAAATTCGGAGTTTTGTAAAATACAATAAAATGGTTTGAAAAACATTAGATTACAATTTTTGATGAGTATACTTGTTGGCTTTCCGGTGATTCTTAATTTTTTTACAACTATACACGTGGTTAACCGAAGTAGTGCGACCTTTCATTCATGCTTCACTCGTGTAGTTCTCATGATACTCGTTTTCATTGGCTCAGCGGGCCAAACCCCTCATTTCATATGATAATGAGCTGTTAAGAGGTTTACAAAATAATTATAGTCCGAAACGTTATTTTTATATAAACGAGTTTAGATTTGATAGAGAGATGCTAGATTATTGTAGAATGTACAAGCTAAAGTCGAAAATGAAAGAAACAAAAGCAAATACAAAAGACACACGAATTATCTGATCAATCCGGTTTTGGCGTATGAATAAATTATGAATATGCATCATGACGTCACAACAGAGATATCAGGCGAGCTGCCACGCTTTCCGGCAGTTTGATGGTGGACTTCACAACCGAAAAGACTTGTCCAGAATTATTTCAAGATTTAGCGCTTTCGATGTCTTCAGGCCACTTTCCGGACACCCCTCCCCCTGAGTATGAAGATATTGTGAAGCAGGTAAGTACTCTAGTTTAGTTTGGATGTCAATCTTGCCTTAGTTAAGACCAAACCTTGTGCGGTGAAACACGAGATATTTTTCGTCCCCACCACATAGGTTCCCCTTGACCAAGACGGGAGATGCTTGAACTCGGGGGTATTTGTGGGGCCACTGGCGGCTGAGCTTCTGCCGGAACAAGTGACCGCCTTACTGGCAAAAGAAGGGTACGATGGGTTTGATGACTATAGGGGAGACAGCCCACCACCCGAGTACGATAGTGTGGGCGAACAAGCAGACCCATGGTCGGATATTGATTCGGACGAGGAAGAAGAAGTCGGTGAAAAATGGTCTGGTGGGTATAACAAGGGACTTGTGTGTTGTGAATCGATCGATACAAAGCGCTTGCTTTGCGTGGCGCTCAACCGTCCCCTTGTTTTAGGCGGGCAATTCCGCGCAAAGTCCCGCTACCGCCCGTAGTCCGGCCATCCGACGCCGAAGCCGGAATTCAAATTTTGTTCTTGTTTCTGGACTTCCAACTGAAAAGATGACCCGACAGATCCATCAAATATATTGTGTTTACTGTTATTCCGTTGATTTTTTTTTTTTTTTTTTTTGCTGTTTTCTAGAGGCATACGGACAAACAGGACTTCAAAAGTTGAAATCGGGGAGGATATGAATAATTTGTTACAAACATCTATATATCACTATGTAAATTATAATATATTAAGAATGTCTCCGTCTGTCTCGTTCAATCTGCTGTGTAGAAAACAACGGACAAGATAAAGATAAATTATACCATGAAGTTAATTCCACAATGTTATCCTAACCATAGTATTAATTTCAATCACCCATTAGATTTGAATGAATCAAATCAAAAGAGCGGATTCGAAAATTTCCAATTGTAACGAAAAAAGATCATGTGTCCTTAATATTATAACTACACACGTACATATTGTTGTAGTAGTTACCATGATAAGAAAAATAGTACGTAACATATGCTTCAGAGTTCAATACATGTCTACCAAAATATTATTACAGGGGTTGAAATTAGCACTTGTCCACCCGTCTCTGAGACTGGTAGAAAATTAAGTTACATGTCTCCAGCGACAGGTAGCCAAAAGAAATTGTTTTCACAGCGAGTAGTTAAGTACTTTTTGCTCAAAAACTTTCAGAGTGCAGGAAACTCCCAACAGATTAATAAAATCATTATTGATTAGACAAAAGTTAAACAAGCCTCCTTGTACTGCAAGATTTTCATATTATGCAACATTAAAAAACACAAAAGCAACATCATTATTTTATATCCTTAGTGCGTTCAGGTTTACCGTTGGGATGAGACTGGTAGAAGTCTTGCTTCATTCTTGTATTTTTTATTTAATTTCAAACCATATTATTATAACCCATAGTGAGTCTTCTAAAACTGGAATTGGAAACCCTCCATGAGAACTGGGTTACTATTCATCATAAGTTCAGTACAGGCGGTGGCCTGTAAGTTCTGGAATTAAAATTATCGTTTAAAGGTGGAACAGTATGGTACACCATGTATTTTGGGAGGTACAATATTATTCTTTGGTTACATTCAAACCCTTGTGTAATGAATGACCTGATTCTCCATCTGACCAGATAGACCCACCTGCATATCCCTGCCTATGTATATAAATATCTCCCTGGTCTGACCGATACAGATATATGCCCCCAGAGCTGTGGGGTATTACTAACTCCTTTAACATGGCTAAGTGAAAGCTCTCTCTAAGTCCTGCAAAGAGAGGGCTTCATAGCAGGTTAGTATGACCCTCGTAAGAGAACAGCTTTCTAATATACAAGGAGTTGCTATATTTTACTTTAGCAGTCCCTATTTTCATTGAAACTTTTGTGCAATTTGGTTTACACAAATACTGAAACCCAGTTGACCTTGTGTTATTTCATGAATATTGAAATGAATGCAGTTATCACAAGATAAATATGGACTGGGTTTTAGCATGTTAGTGCGAGGTTATGATCTGATCTGTAAGCAGAAAAATTAAGAGAATGTTCTTTCCTCCTGACCGGATATGGATTAATATTTTAGGTTTTCTATATACCAGTAATGTTCTTATATAATATCATTACTGTTCAGAACAGAACATGCACAGTTGGAGAGATTAAATTTATTTATCTACTGCGTTCAGTAGAAGTGATTTAATCAGGCCTGTAAGCTTAAGTGTTTTGATTCATACAGCTTAACCGGGGTTCCTTTTCATGTCCAGGTTTCTCGTTTTTCTTTACTATTTTTTTTTTTTAAATGCAAATTCAGAATTGGTGGATCTGTTGGCATCAGAAAGAAAAGTACAATATACAAATAAATGCTTGCTTCAAGTCTAATATTGTATTTCAGCAGTATATGATTATTTTGAGTCTATTCAACTCTGCTTTTGTTGATATTCATGTCGTATCTCGTCTCAATTTTGTCAAAATCAATATATATATAAATAATTATATATAGATAATGAACTGAGAATAATTTAATTTTTCGAATTGTTATTTAAATCCGATAATAACATGATTTTAATCTGCAATTAATATCCACCTCAGTTTGGTTCAAGTATACAATTGGACTTAAAATCGCATCTGTTTGACTTGTTTTCCTCCTCAGAGTTGGGATGTTGGTTGAAGCTGTGTCGAGTGGTGAAATGGCTGACCCAGATACTTGGACTTCTGCTGCTACTCTTCTCCTTTATCTGTTCCCTTGGTCTTCTCAGCTCGGCCTTCAGACTTCTCGGAGGAAAAACTGCAGGTAATCACATTCTTCCTAGGCTCTAACAGATTCTTTCTTTTAGTGAAGTGTAACTTCAGGGGTTGAAATAATACCTGCCCGCCTGCCCAGGACAACCTAAAATCAGCACGGGAAAGTCTTTCTTGACCCTTCACCTGTCCATGGGTAACCCAGCTTTTTGATAGCCAACACACACCATGTTGGAAAGTTGAAAGTGCCAAGGGCAAGCAGGTTTTTAACCCTTTCACCGATTAAACCCGGTGTACGGGGATAACGAGAGTGCCACTCGTACGACCATCCCCGGTTGATCGGGTTAGCTTTAAACCTGTTGGCCATCACGATGGGTACAGCATTTTTATTTTTTTGCATTCGTTTTAACGGAAACCTATCAAACACTGTATACTTCTGGAAAGTCAAAACCTTGATCAATTTGATTCTCGAAATTGTTTGTTTGTTCCGCAAAAGAAATAAAGCAAAATTAGATGTTGAACGAAAAAAATCGGAGCGAAAAATGCGTTTTTTCCACATACCGTGTGACGGGCCTCTCGGCAGCAAGCCGCAGAAATGAAAAAAATCATCGAAAACCTCATCCTAACTCCTGTATTTTTGATGTTACACGACTGGTAAAGTGTGGTGAATATTCCCCAGACGATTAAAACTGCCAACGACAACCGGCAAAGTTTATTTCCATATTTTTACGAGTCTTGATCCACAAAGTTTGACAACCAACTTTCTATTTCGCCCAAGATGGTTGCCGTCTTCGGACGACGAGCCAATCGGTATGCGTAATTTCGCCCACGTGACCTCCATCCGCCAGCAGATAAGAAGCGCGTAGACAGTGGCTGGAAAAATGGAATTACATCATTTTCAATCCAATCGTATCCTCCGTTTTATTTTTGCCATCCGTCCCAGGTCATGTGATGTACAGAAAGGGGAAAGCCCACACTTTCCAATGAGAGGTCAAACATTGCAAATGGCCGAGTACAACTCAAGATAAACACTGTCAAATGCGATCGAAAAAAGACGATTTCTCCGTTGAATTTTGACGTTTTCAAGTCGAGAAAGCCGGGGAAAGCGCATTCTCTTGAAGTAAAACCTAATTTTGTATGCTATTTGATTTATTTTGCTATAAAACTGGAGCAAATAACACCGGAGTGTTCATTGTGGAGACGGGGTCCCTATGTTTTTCTACAAATCTCAGACGCAAACACGTTTTCTAACATTCCAAAGACAACATATACAAATTTTAACAGTTCTCAGGGAATTGATCGTCAGCAGGTCACTTTTGTCAGGGGAAATAATCGGTGAAAGGGTTAATGTATCACTTGCCCGATTGAAAGCTAAAAATAATTAGTATTTCGACCCCTGAACTGAAGTGTTTTTTACAATATTCTGGATTTCCCTTGCAACCTAGTACAAGTTAATGATATGAGGAGTGAAAGTATTATTAACCAGGATATCAGACAAAAAAAAAGTTGTGACCAATGGGAGGCTTGCACAATAGTACCATGTGTACTAGTTCTGTCTGTTGATTGGTTAACTGAGCTAAAATCAACAAACACAAAATCTGATTGATGGTTCATTCAGTGTGCAGCAAGTCCCTATTGGTTTAATTCCATGTTCAGTCTATTACCCCTTGGGCAAATTTTGGTCGAAGGGTATTGTCGTCGGCGTCGCCTGTCTGTCCATCTCTCCTTCTTTCTTGTGTACAAGACATCTCAAGAAGGGTTATAACCAGGCGTTGTATATTCATACCACATATTCATCTTGTGAAGGGTCAGAAACCTATTTGAAAATGACTGACCTTGACCTATTTTTTCAAGGTCAAATTCTAGTATTTGCTATATTTTTTGGAAGGATTAAAGCTTGGGTCTCAATTCATATTACATATGCAACTGATGATTGACTAGAAGCCTATCCCAGTTGAATGACCTTGAACTATTTTTTCAAGGTCATATACTGTTTATTATGATATACCATGAAGGAATATAGCTAGGCTTTCCAAATTGATACTATGTACAGGCCTTGCATTTTGACGGGGCCGATCGGCCCCGTGAGCACTTTTCACGGGGATTTTTCATCAGCCCCGTCAAATCACTCCAGTGAGTATATTCCCACATCTTCGTGGAATAAATCTAATCCTAGTACTGTGTCTTCTGTCTTGACGATTTGTGCTTGGGCCAAGAAAAAAAATCTGTCTAGTTCCCGGTTACCCAACCGAGTCTAAATAAATCGTGCGAGTCTAATAATTTTATCAGCAAATTCCAACGAAATCACAACGAATACCGCGTTTTACAACAACAACAACCGTAAAGCGGCGCGCCCACGGTCAGCCTGCCGTAAAGTGTGACGTGACTGTAGAGCAGCATGGCATGGCGGCCGGTTGACGATCTTTTCAGCAAATAAAGCACCTACTTCTAGGTCGGGAATCGAGAAATCAGCAACGTGATTATGGTTCAGTCGACCTGATCATGTCTATCAGGACAATTTTAAACATATTCTCCATCAACTTCGAAAGAAATGTACTGATGTTATGGCTTGAAATGGCGTTTGTTGAAGCAGTGTTTCGTGGACACGGCAAGTGGTGTTCGTTTTCAGTGAAATCGGCGACGACACAGTCAAAGTCTATGTCAAAGTCTAACCGACCGGTACCATTTCTCCGCTAAAAAATCCAAAATTTCCCGACTGTTTTATTATGAAGGCATTGCAATAAACCCCCAAGATTCAAGCAAGTAATAATTCTTCGTTTTTCGAGAAATGGCGTGTTCAAATCGTTGTATTATCCCGTCTCGTTTCTCAAATTGCTCGAATTAGATAGGCGCTGGTACAGATCTCCATGATGTTCAAATTAATTTCCCATTTCATTTTATGTTGTATATGTCAATTTTTTTCTTCGAACTTGTCCAGAAAACAAGTGCACTCCCCCTATGGAAGGCACTGGAATTCCACATGGAATTTTGTATTTTTCACTAAAAATCCTTGAAATTCTACAGGGAAATTTCATCATTCCTGGAGGGAAATTCTTGGAATATATTGTTTTGCATATCAAGTTAATAAATTAAAACGATACTCGTTTTGGTGGTAATTGAAAACAGCAGTCAAAACTCATTATTGGCAATTATTATTTCTACAATATCAGTACAATAACTGGTTTCAGCAGAAGTCGTTGAAATATCAAGATTTGCTGGATATTTGCAAAAATACCAACATGGAGGGTATTCATCCCCTCCCCCTCTCCCTTTATCTTTTTGGTGATAAGATCTTTTGAATATCTGAAAATATGGGGGAATATGTTGGGGGGATATATGTCCTGGGAGAATATGTTCAAATGGGTGGGAATGTATTGTTGTACAATCAAGAATAATTTGTAGCATTGTATATGGGACAGGAGTACTGGAGTCCAGGACATCAAAATAAAATTTATTTCCAAACAAAGGTTTGGTTGATATAATATGACCAATAATACATTGTCGTGTGGTGAAATTTGAAATCAGCCCCGATGGCCAAAAATCAGCCCTGTGACCCTGCAAGACGGGGCCTATTGATCAGCCCCGTCTTATTTCTAGAATGCAAGGCCTGTATGTATACATCTGGCGATGGTCCAGTGGTGTGCTGAAGATGACTGACCTCGACCCAATTTATCAAGGACAAATTCTAGTATTTGCTATATCTTTTGAAGGATTAAAGCTAGGGTCTCCAAATTCACATTACATATATATGCAACTGACGATTGACTAGAAGCCTATCCCAGTTGTATGACCTTGACCTATTTTTCAAGGTCATATACTGTTTATTGTGATATAATATGAAGAGATATAGCTAGGCTTTCCAAATTAATGCTCTGTATATCTCTGGCGATGGTGTGCTGAAAATGACTGACCTTGACGTATGTTATCTAGGTCAGATTCCATTCACTTTCAGTACAATATTAATTTGATGAAGGATTATATCTACATTGTCCAAATTTATACCACATATGCCTGGACCTGAAGTGTATTGAATATCACTGACCTTGGCCTAATTTCTGAAGGTCAAATTCTATATGTTAAGTCTAAGGTCTCCGAATTTATGTTCCATATGCAATTAAGTTAGAATAGACCAGAAAATTGTTATAGATGAATGACCTTGATTTGATTTTGAACTATATAGAAGAGTATATTTAGAGCTAAGAATTTGGACCAGGCTCTACCAGAACCTCAGCACAAAAATTTTCCCCATCAATTAACCCTTGTCCTGTCGACAACGTGTATACACGTTCCTCGACTGTCAAGTTCCCAGTGTCGACTCCGGATATATACGTTCCGAGAAACCATCGGATGTTTCATTGTTTTTCGAAACAATTGGGGCCACGTGCGGAAAAATCAAACCAGGCACGGCTTACTCCAACTAAAACGTATTAATTATTTAACGTGAGTTCGGTGTTTATTACTAAAAAAAGACGCTTAGTTATGTGAAGATTGTCTACAAATGTAAAACAGAGCGTCATTTATTCGGAAAAGTTTGTTGAAAACGCGTGAAAACGCACCTTGTTTACAAGTTTCTGCAAAGAAATCCCGAAAGCCCCTTCACACGTTAAAGATATGAAATTGAAGGGCAACAACTCTGCTTCCATTTCCACACAATCTTTTGTGTGTCAAGTTGTATGAATGCATCGATTTTATTGGGTGAAAATGGGCATGTGTTTCGAATCCTTCCCATTCAACCTCAATAAACCCGCGAAAATGATCACATGACGTAACCCGACTTGCTGATTGGTCAAACTGTGCCAACTGCTTATTAGCATAAAATATTCACGAGTTACGCATGCGCCCTGGCCGATTTCGACGGAGTCAGAATGGCGCTCGGTTTCGCTGAGTGAAGCCACACTTCGCGTAAACAAAAGGATTTTTACCGATTTACTTGGAATATTCAATAAATATTCAATGATCGTTATGCTACGAGTAACCAGGAATACATACTGTGACATCTATAAGAATTTAGACGAGTTATTAAGTGGAGATGAAGCAAAACAGACCGTCCATCGGTAGTACTCTGAACGTGATAGAATTCTAACGTGAGTTTTACGGTACACAATTTTTCCGAATTACGATTCCTAAATATTTCTAAAGCTGTAAAATGACATATGTTCTGAATGTATGTTCAGGGTTTTAAAATGATGTATCGTGCATCAAATACTACCCATTATTTCAATTTATTTATCAATTCCCATGACCAGACAGTCACCGTTTTTTGAGCCCATTTTGAACAGTTCAACTCTGCTTGACAGCATGGCACTCGCACGTCGACCAGCGTATAAGTGGCCGACCGGACTAGGGTTAAGACCTTGGAAAAAGCTGACCTGCCTGAATTTCCTATGTATTTCTACAATGAGAGAACTACAGTTAACCCTACTAGATTACATTTTTGTTAACTGCATGATGTTGCAGAAGTTCTAAAAATACATCTTGTGCAATGCATAATTGCTGCGAGTAGACAATAACTGATATCCAAGGGGTATTGGAGCCCATTGGGCTATGTTTTTCTACCTGCTCTCTTTACCAATGATCTGGTGATAAATTCTCATTGACTAATTTCCCTTTCTGTACTGTCTGATCGTTACAGGAAATGCTCTGTCCGACAGCGAAATGATCAGAAACCCGGTGGCTGGACTGATGATGGGAGTGCTTGCCACAGTGCTGGTTCAGAGCTCCAGTACTTCCACCTCCATTGTGGTTACCATGGTAGCCTCAGGAAGTAAGGCTTACTGCAGATATTTTAGCCCAAGATATGAGTTCTCAAACAAGTGTTAAAAACCTGTGTAACAGGAAGAAGTACCAAAAAGTGTAACGTTAGAATATTATGTAACTAAAGTTGATAAACAAGATACATGAACAGTAGATAATGATTCAATCATAGAAAGTTAAATTTGTTACCATCAAGGTGTGACAAAAAAATGGCCCAAAACCATGCAGATAATCTTGTATTCCTTCTTCCAATAATTTAAGAGGGTGATAAAATTGTATCCCCAAAATTGGAGGGTGGGGTGACAATATCAATAGGGTAATTGAATTATTAGGGGATTTTATTTCGAAGCATTTGATCTCGTAAGATATGAATTTAATTAAATTGTTTATCAAATTCTGCTTGATTTTAAGAGGTGGGAGTTAACCGTTAGTCCAGTGGCAGTATATATTTTCAGTCCATGTTGGTTCTTGATGTGGAAGCTTGGTATCTGCCTGTATAGGATTTGTTGTATCCGTTTGTTTATAAAAGAATGATTTTCTTCTCACAGTAATTGATGTACCCTCAGCCATACCAATCGTGATGGGAGCCAACATTGGGACGTCTATAACCAACACCATTGTTTCCCTTGGCCAGTCTGTTGACCGTAACCAGTTCTGTCGGGCGTTCGGTGGTGCCACGGTACACGACATGTTTAACTGGCTGACAGTTATCATTCTGCTACCATTGGAAGTACTGACTGGTGAGTTTGGCCTTTACAAATAAACCCTAGTTCAATAAATCTTCAATTTCTGGAATAGCCTGTTTGTACAGTTTAACTTCAATGTTTCAGTCTTGCCACCTTTTATCTTTCTTGAAGTTTCTGCTCGGTGTTGAAGTTGTGTACAAATTTTCAGTATTCCACCAAATTAAATGGATTGTACATGTACACCGATTTTGTCCACTGACATAACCAGTGGCAGTTTTTGCTTCGCATTCCTTGTATGGGATAATATTTTGCTGCTACTCTAAACAATTTCAGTGAACTAAATTGTGGGCATGTATAACAGCTAGCTGTCATCAGTGATATTACCCTGTGGCTAGAATTTTTCCCTTAGAACTGACATTAAATAAAAAGTCTCGTCTTGCTAGTGTTTATTACACTTTATGGAATATGTTCAATGATAGTGACCATACATTGACCATTTCTGTTTGACAGGTTATATGTACCGTCTGACCAGTCTGATTGTCCACAGCTTCCATCTGAGCACAGGCAAGGGAGATAAGCCAGACATGTTGAAAACACTGACCAAGCCAATTACTGGTCTCATTGTCCAGGTAGGACTGTCTGACCATCCGATTTCAAGAAAATGTTACAACCTGATCTGGGGACATTCAATAAAATTCGAACTTCTATTCAAGGGCGAATATTCTGTTCCTTGTCTGGCCTAGTAGGAGTAAGGATTAGCCCCCCTCCTGTTTTGTCTGTTGTTTGAATTTGTACTAGGGTCGACTATGAATCCAATCATAAATTGTTTTGCAAGTTTTTCTCATAATTTGGGGCTGGGGAATTGTTTAGATTGATTGCTTGTATTGGATCATCTGGTTTTAGGGATGTGGAAATTGTTTATCTTGCAGTTGGACAAAAAGGTCATCACCATGATTGCTGAAGGTCACAAGGAATATGCTGACAAACGTATATTGAAGGTGAGTCAGCCAACCAGAGACATTCTGTATTGAAATGCCTTGTAAAGTTTCATCATATTAAGCTACATGTACTTTCGAGAAGCTGAATAAATTAACATTTCAAACTCAAATGCTTGTAAAGCCTGGACTGTCTTGCATCAGAAAGTGCATCCTTCAATCTCTAGTTTGAGATTTGAGTTATCAATACATGCACATTTCAGATTATTTTACCTATTTTATTCCGTCATCGGAAGACTGAAGTTCAATATCTTATCCCAAACTATTGAGGTGATCATATTTATTAGAGCAGGAGTAACTTGATATGATGAAAAAACTGAACCTTGCCAATATGGTTTCTCGTGTATAGGAGGTGATCCGATTTACCAAAGTGACTGATCAGAATTCGAGAAAATTTGGGGATAATTGAATGTTATGTGATTGAAGTATTTGAGCAGAACTGTATTCTACAGGCAAGGATGTGTTTAAATGATTGTAAACACAAGATTAAAAAACTTCCGGGACTCTTCAGTGTAGTATTCCAATTTTAAGGAGGGGGATCACTCCCTGCTTTTATTTCTCTTCCAGGAGAGCTTTTGATCACTCTTGGAAATTGGAAATGCAATGGAGTGAGATAGTGATCGCAATTGCATTACTTGGTCTCGCAAAGGAAAAGTCCAGGACAGTGATCAACAGCTCTCTCATGTTACGATGCATGAAGTGTAGGCTGGATTTTGATGGTTTCAGTCACACTTCTGTAGGACTTGAGGAGTGTGTTTGTATTATAACGAGAATGTGTATAATGATGACAATGTTGATTTATTATCAGGTGTGGTGCAAGTACGAGGAAAGCGTGGAGCCCGTGAACATCACCATGGAAACTAATGCAACGTCGTGGATGACTGGTTCCACAGCATTTTTACTGCAGAACGTTACCGAAGAGGTCAATGAAACCAGCAAGATAGGACTAGAGAAATGTAAGCATTAGCAAGAATTCAAGCTGCAGAACTACTGAATATACTTTGTTTCCCGGTCATTTAAGAGTAGCAAAAAAAGAATGATGTATTACCTGTCTTCTCTCCCTTTTTCAGGATATGTCAATAATGATTTCGACCCATCAACAGATCGAGGAAGTTGCAGAAATATATCCGTTTAGCTAAAATAATCATGTCAGTTTAGCTAAAATAATCAGCGTTCATCGTTTATAGAGAAAACATTACAATGAGATTGTACATAAATTAATCAAGCACCTTTGTCGACAAATAAAGACTGATATGTCATAATTTTGTTTTGTAAAACAATGACATTGATAGCATGAATTGTAACTTGTTGAAAACCACCCCAAATGAATTGTGACAATCATATCCAAGGGGCTTATTGGTAGTTCCAAATCAATCTTGTTCTAGGTAAATTCAAATCTGATACGGAGTCTGTCATTTTCTAGTATTTGATCACATATGCATTCATTTTATAGGATATAATGCTTTTAATCAGACAACTCTTTACCTGACTTTATGCAAGTTGGGATCTGATCTGATGTATATTATAGTCCTGAGTGGTGTCTTATATTTTAGGTGCAAGTCTGTTCAGTCACCTGGGTCTGAGTGATGTCATCTCTGGTATCATCCTCCTCATCTTCTCCATCCTCCTGCTCTGTCTCTGCCTCGTTGGAATGGTCAAACTTCTCCAACACATGCTCAAGAGCCATATCTGCAAGGCCATCAAGAAGTTCGTCAATGCCGATTTCCCGGGCTGTCTGGGTTTTCTCACCGGTTATGTGGCCATTCTAGTCGGGGCCGGCCTCACCATTCTAGTCCAAAGCAGTTCCATCTTCACCTCAGCCCTGACGCCACTCGTGGGACTGGGCGTTCTGAAGATCGAGCGTATGTACCCGCTATGTCTGGGTGCCAACATCGGGACCACTGCAACCGGGCTCCTGGCTGCCTTAGCAGCATCTGGAGATAAACTAGAAGCCAGTTTGCAGATAGCCTTGTGCCATCTTTTCTTCAACGTCACCGGTATATTGATCTTCTATCCAGTTCCCTTCATGCGCAAGGTGCCCATAAATCTGGCTAAAATGCTGGGTCGGACAACCGCCAAGTATCGCTGGTTTTCCATCCTCTACTTGGTCGCCATGTTCCTGCTGCTCCCCATGGTTGTGTTTGGACTGTCCATGGCTGGCACCATTCCAATGGCGGTCATCGGTGGCCTCTTCCTATTCATCATGGCTTTTGCGATCGTGGTTAATATCCTTCAGAAGAAAGCGCCAAAGTGTCTACCATCCATGCTGAAATCCTGGGACTTCCTTCCCAAATGGATGCACTCCCTCCAGCCAATGGACAAGTTGGTCCAAAAGATCCGAGAACTTGTCTTCAAGTGTTGCCCCTGTTGCTCCAAGGGAGACAACTCAGATATAGAGGCGGAAACAAGAGAAAGGACAAACACAACTTGCTGTTTTCGTCCATGTTGTGGTCACAGGCGAAACTCAGCTGATCTGCAGTATGATAATGAATTAGAGGAAAGCCCAATAAGCTCCAGATCAACTTCTGTCTTGCTACATGTACAAATAGAACGATGTAGTGTAGTTTGACCCAAATTGGCTGAATAATTTATTTTTGTATTTTCTTGTATGATGTACATGTATTATAAATCCAGTGATATCTAGTTCGTGTATGAATGATGGTCATTAAATATCTTGTTAATAAATTCTGCAAACTGAAAATGTCTGATCTGAAAGTGAACAATTGCAAATCATTTTTGTGTGAATGGTGTCTTTAATATTAACTTGGTGAACAAAGAAGAGTGGATGGACAAGTCATTTTTATATTTCATTAAATTAAGACCAATCTTTAAGAAATATCTTCAAGGTATGAAGGGAATAGTGATTATTCAAGAATTATATCCATGAATTCGATGATTCAAGGGAAAAAAGTACAAAAGCAAAATATATATATACAAAATTTTGTGTTGGAAGATTTTTCACTTGTGACCTTGTATTATGTTATATGTTGAAGTGGCTGTTTGCCATTGTATTTATATAATGCTAGTGAATCTCTGGTCCATATTTTTGTTATGCAATTGTAAAGAAATCTGCATTTTCATGTTCGCATGTGAAGGAACTATGTTTTCCAAGCCCTATCAAATTCATGTGTGCCAATGATATCAGTAGCTTGGAAGTGTTACTTGTCCTAAGTGAATTTTTGCACTTCTTATGAATACTGTATGCATTTCTAGTGTATCTGTTTCTGTCACCTGGTATCTGTTTGTAGTAGTTTAAAATTCCTGGTATCAAACCACTAATGATATAAACTGCACAACAGTGGTGAATGACACTTGGAAGACTGGAGGTTCAGTATATTGTTCAGTGTCTTGGAAACTCCAGCAGTACAAAAACTTCTATTCAAATATTACGTATGCAAGAAATTAAAATTTTTTGACTGCTCCTGTAAGAAAGTTATTTACTTTTAGAGACCCCACTTAGGGGCCATTCAAGCATTACGCATGCAATAAAAAAAGAGAGGATTTTTTGACCCACCTCATACGCAAGATTTAACCCGGCGTACACGGGGAAAAAATCCTGGTTTTTAGACACACCCCCCCCCCCCTCTCGCTGCGTACGTAATACTTGAATGCATCCTTATTGTGTACATTAAAATTACTTGAATGCTTCACATCTTGTTGCATTCAAATGGCTACATAGACTATTTTGGGCAGTAATGAAGCCTGATCACTTGGGTGATGTGTTGCCTACATTCATTGATACTAACTATACACCTTATGATAATTTTCCCAAGTATTCGGGACTCTTTTTGGTCAATTCAATCTTTTCGCCAGATCACTTTTTCCATTAGTAATGGAAAACTGTTAATTTGTAACAAACCATGGCCCTAAGTATTTGAACACGAGATGGAAAATATTGCTGTTGTACATTCATCGTTGTTGGGTAGAAAATTTCCTCATGTATTATCTCATGGTATCGGCATCTAACCTGTTTAATATGTTGACTGGAAGGTTACTAATATGTCAATTTCTCCAAACTGACATGCACAAACTATTCTAAGGTGCTCATTCTTTACAAATGCCGATCTTCCATTCCCGGTCACGAATACTTCAGGAAACTTACTATTAACAGTTCGAAGCAAACGGGCACACTGTCGGTGATACCAACAATACATGGTAATTCACACTGCTATGTACTGAGGCCATCCTTAAAAATATGTGTGTTGGCTGTAACCCGACCCTACCTCAGGAAGTTGGGTCGGTAGGTAGGTAATTTTTTTTTTTTTTTTATTTAGATCAGGTTTTCCTTTTGGGGAGGGTGGAAGAGGTTAGTATTTTGTTCAGATACTAAGCAGGTCATTTGAAAAATACTTTTTGTCTGGCAGCAAAATTATTTCAGTACAGAAAACTAGTTATCTTCAAGGTATAAAGCAAGATATTCTTAAATTCAGGCTTGTGTAACTGTTTTATTTCTTAGAAGACAAGACATCCTTGAACACCTTCTTGACAATGACTAGTGACTAGCTGGTCAAAAAAAAAGAAGTAAACATATACCACTACCAGACACACTTTTGCCAAAATTGTGACAGGAAAGAAAAAAATCCTCTCAGTGTTATACAGAAGGTTGTTCATTACCATTTGAAGTTGAGAAAATTACCTCAAATTAATCATTAACATTATTACCGCCCTTCCTCGTCGCAAATTTATGGTGTGCTTTTATTGAATACTTAGGTACCGTACTTCCTTTATTCAGATTAGAAATACATCGTAATTTAATTTACTGACAACAGTGAGGCAAATACTAAGTTTCTAACCTGTGTCTTTTCGTGGAATTTAGTCCGAGGTGGAATTCTGACAAGCGTATTTGATGCCGACATCGGAACGTCAAAATTAAGCTGACGGGTCTAATTTGTCAAGACCGCTGAAGCCACCGACACTATCCATACATGTAGCTTTATCGACATAGAGGGTTATAAAGTTTCGGGTAAACAACAAAGCAGTACAGATTTTCTGCATTTAGGCACACTGAAGTCTTCTCGGATGAAAGGTGAAATCCGAACATCGTTGTTGTTGTAACATCGTCAGTCTCAGAATCTGTCGGTGTACGGACCAACGAGGTGGGGACAGTCCTAAACATGTCTACGTTCCACGTCGATTCGCGACAGAGATCTTTATGGCAGGTTTTTATAACCAACCGTTTTTGAAATATTTTTCCCATCCTGTGTTGCTGTTGCCTCTCGATGTGTTTATTGTCCTCTCGACTCTCCATCGAACCCAAACACAAAACAGAAGGGGGAACTTCCCGCCATATACACGTGGTCGACGAAAACTGCATTCCCCTACGTAAGGGGCATGGAGGATATACCTTCAAAACGTGTGACATAAGCCAGGGTTAGATCTAGGGTCTCACAGCGTCCGTGAAACGGACACAGGTACAAAATCAAATGAATTAAAAATGAATATGTTTTTGCAAAATATCAAATGATTTTTTTCAAAAATCAAATGATGTTTTTTTTACGATGTTTGAAAGCCGTAAACCTGGACGAGTGTGTGTCAACTCGCGTTAGACAACTTATGGCAAGGGAGACAACTATGCATCTATCCGTTGATAAGCTTGGCCACTAGGGGCGCGATAGTTTTCATTCTCCAGGCAGAGGTCTATACTATGAATGAAGTCGGAAATATGTACGTCTGTGAGTGTCTGGAGAGCTAGGCAGCGCACGTGCGTTCTCGCGTTGTATCTGCAATGACAAGCCGTCATGGCGGGACAGAAAGGTCGGTCTGGGGGAAATACGAAGGGTAGCGGCCGCACAAGAGGATGCGGTGTATTGGCTGGACATTTGAAAAAAAAAATAAAGGAAGATGAAGGGTCTGACTGCCACAAAGTCGACGTTCTCTTTGCTCGATGCTGTGCTGCCGGTATTGAAAACACAGGTCAAGCAGATGTTGAACACGACATGGAAAATGATGCAGGCATCGAAGCTGGGACAAATTATGTTCAACCCGTTTAGGCAGTCGAGGTGGGAAGAGAATTAGCTTCGAATGATATACAGCATGGTATAAAAATACTGTACAGAGGAATCTATTCAATAGAAATTTTGAAAGCAGCAGCTGTACATAATTTTAAAAGCAGATGATCAAATTAAACAAGAAGTAAAATGTGCATGATATGCTTGTCTGATCGACAAGACATGTGCAGCCAGGAATCGGTTAGAATGCTTCTAAGAGCATCAAGGGTCCCAGAGTTTCTCGGCGCCTAGGCGGCCCCTGAGCCCTAGTCTAATCAGCAAAAAGGTTAGTTGTTATTAGTTTAGTCAAAGTTGACATCATGGTATCGGACCTATCAACCCTCACGCATTCGGCGTGAGACTCACGCATTTGGCATCTGTCTCACGCTCTCACGCAGCTATATCAAAATCTCACGCATCTTGGCATTTTTGTGAAATTATTTCTAAAATAAGCAAGAATCCTTCAAAATTGCTCCAGTTTGCAGAAAAAGGAGTCAGTAATTTCAAAATTTTCCTAGACTTGGTTGTAAAGTATCCATTTCTAGCCTCCGTGAAGGATGAAATGTTTAATAGTAGGCAGTTATATGAAACAAAATGCCAAAAATTGTATGAAATGACGCCTCAAAATTCTCATTTTTTCGGGTCTCATATCGCCGGGGCGGATATACTCAAATCTCACGCCTTGGCAAAAGTATAACTTGAGAGGTCTGTGGTATAGTATCAATCTGACAGCACGTGGAGTAAATGATCTGGAAATTCATGCAGCATGTCCCTGCTCAACTTTGTCATTTTGAAACACAAGCAAGATCAGCCTGAATATGGTGAAAATTTTGAAAAAAAGAAGTAAATTGTTCATTATCTACAGGTATCTGACAAGACATTTAAATAGCCAGAAATGGGCTCGAATGCTCCTGAGAGCATCTAAGACCCCAGAGCTTCAAGGGGCCTAGGCGGCCCCTGGACCCCGGCCTGTACGCTACGCCTCGCTGCGCTCGGCATTATTTTTTTCAAATAAGGACACTACTTCAAATTCCTGGATATAACCCTGTAAGCTCACATCGCCGACTACTGGAGAGTGAAATCCTGCTTGCGTTTGATGGGCGAACGTTTTACATACGTTTACCCGTGAGAGGAGATAGGGGAGATAATTCTGACATTGCAAAATAAAATAAAAATATGACCGGTCGGAAAATCGGCGAAAAAAGTTTCCAGTCGGCGGATTTTTGGACAGTCGGTCGGGTTACGCGCAACAAACTTATTTTTAAGGATGGCCTGACTGGGTACATACACACCAGCATTCCCCACTATTGATCTCTGTAACAATGTTACTCCAAGGATGGAAACCCTCGATACTTGCATTTGTAACCTTATTGGTTGTTTACATTTTCAGAATCTCGCACTCATACATACACATGTCCCCTGTACTAATTTACAATTATTTTATTATTATTTTTTCTGAATTTTGCTTATAATTTGTAATAGTTTATCCAAATATATGCAGCTCGAGTACTGCGAGCTTCTGATTATTGTACAGGTCAAACTATGTTCTATAATTTTGTTATGTTTTTTATTGATTATCTTGGATCTGTTTTATTTTTATTTCGAAAGTTATGCCCAAAAGTAAAAATACAGTTTTTCACTCCTTTTCAATGTTGGACAAGCAGTTTCGTTTATAACTTGGTAGTTTGTATACGCCAGTCCGATTTACATGAAGGGTTACTCAACCGTTGGTGGATAGGCCTCCGAAACTCTGTCCAAGCTCAGTTTGTTCTATAATACCCTATTTCTTCTAATTATTCAGACAGCAAAACTTAAGGCATTTGCGGAGAGGAAATTCTGCTAACATTCTACAAATTTCACCAGCTATCTTTTCAGTTCTTGGGATAAATAACATATCTAAGCCACAGCATATAGATTCAGTTGGTATTGAGGTGGTTATTTTTCTGCTTTTAAGTCTAAAAATGCTGTTCGAAAAATCAGAAGATATAGGGTAGTAAAGATCATATCCATGTGAGATATTACCATATCTTTTAGTATTGCAAAATTGTGCTAATGTCAATATTTACCAATATGCACTGAATGTGATAAGAGCCGGTCACTGGAATGAGTATAGATGCTGATTGGTTTTTGACCAGTTTAGTATATATGATAGAGGTATCAGATCGGACATTAATAATACCAGAAACTGAGATTACATACAGGAGTTCACATCAGAGCCGTTGAACTACATTCTGTTGGACGTTGTTCCCCCCTCATTGTATATAGATCATTACTATTTATTGCGGACAAAAGGTGGACAAGTCGTGTCCAGTCAACGTGCTTGAAAGAACAATGCCTTTTTTTTTCAAGATAAATAAAAAAAAAGAGTAAAAATTGCATATTTTTTTGTTTGTTTATTGTGCGCGAATTTGGAATTCAGGACCGAACCAGAGTTCTGCAATTGCATCTACTGCTTAATTTGAGAACTGACGGAGTACTTAATTCCATCCATACTTGCAAAGCTTCAACACCAACCAGGGACGGCGGAACAGGTTTTGGGGTGAATTTTCTCGGCATAAAAAACAAAAACTTTCCAATAAGCATGAGGGGCACCCTTGCTCATTCCATCCTCCCGTCGTGGTTCGTCTGCCAAATCCGAACCATGGCGGATAGCTTGTACACCGCAATGAATATAGGCCACTTCATTCGGAAATATTCTTGAGCTTTGACCTCTCCGAACCACTCGACACAGTCTCGGATAAGGTCATTCGCGAGTGCTCGGCTTATTCCGTTGCGTACGCGACTCCCCTTCTCTTGCTGTATGGCTATATCTCCTCCAGTGCATCGTACCCATGCTGGGGAAGGCGCGTTGTGTATGTTTACAATTCTCGTAGGCCCTTGTCCAATCAGAAGCCGTCGTTTGAGAAAGCTCAATCTTCGTCTATCTACGACTTAAGGATACGCTTGATTTTATGGACAGTAACGCCCGCCAATGCCCAGCTTAACACTTCAACGCCCTGGTGAAATAGCTCGGAAGCTCTGATTTTCTAGCTATTCCATGGAATTGCCACTAATTCATCGAAATGCAGTGACCGGCCGTAACGCCCGTCTCAACACCTCAACGCCTGTCTCAATGCCTTAACGCCCTATCTTTATGCCTTAATACGCTAGCATGACACCTTAACGACATGGTCTTAATGCCCTATCATAACGCCTTGACGCCATGATGCAGACAGATGAGAGAAAGAAAGATAACTCGTTCACAAGTTTTCATATAGTTTATTCTCTCCAATGTTACATCATATCCAAGCTGGGGGAGCTACGTTGGTTATGTTTACAACTTGAGTACTCTTGTCCAATCAAAGGCCGCCATTTGGTGCTGCATTTGTCATATTCGTTCTTGTCCGTTAGATGTATTCTCAGCTGCTCTGGTCCAATCAGAAGTCGCCATTTCAGAAAATTCAATCTTCGGCCATATTCGATCTGATCCATTTGTTCTATTCGTCGGGCAGGCCAGGATACCGTTGAGGCAACATAGTCTCAAACAGTTGTGATTGTGAATCATCGAACTTCAATAATACACCATGGAAACATTGTGATTGTTAACCTTGATGTAGTGGGAGATAAGGACACTCCTGATGAAGGGACCTAAATGTAGAGAACCGAGAAGAATAGTCCTGACTGCAATGGAACAGTACATTATTGATTTTTCTGAACAAGAAAAAGTTGAACCCACAGTACTTGCTGATTGGCTGGACCTCACCAAGCACAAGATCGTTGAAACATTCCGTCATACTGACAGAAGTACCTTTTCCCAATCAAAATCAGTACTGAGAAACCTCAATTCGCAAGAGGTTCTGGCAAATTCCCCGAGTATATTCATCCTAGTCCCAGCAGACAAAGCTCCAAATAATATAATATTCATATGGGAATATTACCATAACCAGGTGCTGGTTAAGGAATTGAGTGGAAGCATATCATCATTAAATACGTCTAATTACTCCCAAACTGCATTTACTCGGGAAGATTTATTTAACAATCACAAAATGTTTCTCGAGGAAAGAGGTATTTGTCTTCCAACCAGTCATAACGACATACCAAAAGTATACTGGACTCCCGAAATACATAAACCACCATAAAAAATCTGCATCACCAAGCTTCTTTCAACCCTGTTGACCTGGGCCCTTCAGGAGGTAAAGGCATTTTGGGAAACGTATTGCGCCACTATTTCTGTAAACTCGGGCATTGAATGTATATGGATATTGAAAAACTCCAAGTCTTACAGAACAATTTGACGCTAAAGGCCACATACCGTACAGACATGTATCCTCATGGGATTTCTCGACCCTCTATACTACAATCCTCTTCAGGACCTTTTTGATAGTATAATTTCATTAATAGTATCTGTGTTCAAGAAAACTGTTTGCCGATATATTAATGTCAGAAGCCATAAAGCATTCTTTAGCTCTACTACATACAAGGGATATCATCCATGGGATGTTTCTTTGTTTATAAAGTTGCTTGAATTCCTCATTAAAAATATCTATGTGAAATTTGGCAACACAATATATCAGCAGCATATAGGTATTCCAATGGGTATTAATTGTTCACCCCTGTTACAACACATATAAGGGAAGTGGGAAGAGGTGCCGCCATACTGACTGCGTCACATGACTTCACAGAATAGTCTTCTGGTTAACCTATTCTAAAGCCCATACCAAGAATCTAACGATTCGTGATATGTGTTGTATCTCAGGTACGCTTTTATTGTACCTGTTCATGTGGCAACTTGGATGATATGACCACACGGCCCCTAGCACCGGCATAAGCGGTATTAGATACAAATCTAGAGAGCTATGATGGAAATGCTCTGACAACTCGTATACTGGTAATTGGTAAGCTGTTTCGCTGTGATAACTCGCACTTTGGAGATTGGTGAGCTGTATCGTCGTCAGATGTAAATGGCTGACCTATATCTGTTCTCTTATGAATATGACTACATGCAGGCGCTTTCAAAAACTGATCCATTCAAAGCCCGTTCCTTCTCTTTCACCAAACGCTATATAAACGATCTTCTTGCTGTGGATAATCGCTATATAAATGACGCAGTGAAGGATATATATCCACTTTCACTGGATTTGAAGGAAACTACAGGTAGCCCTACAGGCACATCATATTTAGATCTATATCTCTATAAAAATGAAGCGGGCATTCTCTCGTCGACTTTATGACTAAAGAGATGATTACAATTTCGACATCGTAAACTATCCCTTTCTGAACAACAACATTCCAGAAGGACCTGCATATGGCGTATACATATCTCGCCTAATAGCATTTGCTAGATCCTGTGTTAAATGTAATAATTCAATCAACGTCACAAAACATTAACCCTACCTGGCCTGGGGGGGGGGGCCATTATGGCCCCCCCCTACCAAATTTTCTGCACTATCTCCGGAACGGCAAAAAATGGAGAGCTGAAACTCCGTGACTTTATCATTTGTCTTATTGGGGTCATTTTGAGCCTATTTGCATAACCCCCGGAGCAGAGGATCATGGGTAAATCCAAGATGGCGGCCACGTGGTGTATCAGAAAAGTGATTTTTTGTCATATTTCTTCAAAATTTCTGCTTTTCCGCAATGAAAAGTGGGCAAAAACTATTTTATTTCATATCACATTAATATTTGCTAATTTTTCATGCAGTTTTTGTGAAGAAATTGCAAAAATAAAAAATTCGGAAAATCTGATCAAAAAATCGACCAAAAAATGCCGCTTTTCAAAATGGCGTCACTGTGACGTCGTCAAAGCGGCCATCTTGGATTTTTTTACATTTTCTGGTAGAGCTTGACCCAAGGGTATAGTGTAATAAGTTTCAGCCCCCTAGCTCAAGGGGTAAGAAAAATAATTAGGGGGGGCCATTTCGGCCCCCCCCCAGGCCTGGGCAGGTCCCAAAAAGCCCAGGCCAGATAGGGTTAACGCAGAAAATTATACAACAGGGCTATACCACCAAGCGCCTCCACTCAAAGTTTCTCAAATTTGGCATACATACTGCATGCTGATAGCAAAATAAGAGAGTAGCGTGCAAGGTCTATGAAGTTACGTTTCGTAACTTGTGTCTAATTCTGCCTAATCTGGGACTAGGGGCTGTATGTGTCCAGGAACTTTACGATCCTCATGGTGTTCAGATGAACAATCACAATCAAAGCGTGACTGAGATACATCATTCCCTAGATGACTACTTCACAACGAATATCATGTGGATTGAGAATACTGATCAGAGATACGGATTTGATGTTTTTGAAACCTCCTGACATCTTGTCGGCATCGATGAAAACTTGGCCACTTCTCTCTTGCAGGAAATGTCTATAATACGATGGTCTTTTTGTCCGTGGTCCGTTGTCCGTCCGTAAACAATTCTTGTTATCGCGATTTCTCAGGAACTACGGCATGGATCGTTCTCAAATTTGGCACACAGGTTCGCCTTGGGGTCAAGTTGTGCAAGATACCTTGTCTGGTCCGATTCGAAAATCCAATATGGCCACAAGGCGGCCATCTTGGATTTCCCCATGAAACCTTGTTATCGCGATTTCTCAGGAACTACTGCATGGATCTTTCTCAAATTTGGTACACAGGTTCCCCTTGAGGTCTAGTTGTGCAAGATGCCTTTTCTGGTCCGATTCCAAAAATCCAATATGGCCACCAGGCAGCCATCTTGGATTTCCCCATGAAACCTTGTTTACGCGATTTCTCAGGAACTGCTGGATGGATCTTTCTCAAATTTGGTACACAGGTTCCCCTTGGGGTCAAGTTGTGCAAGATACCTTTTCTGTTCCGATTCGAAAATCCAATATGGCCACAAGGCGGCCATCTTGGATTTTCCTATGAAACCTTGGTATCGCGATTTCTCAGGAACTGCTGCATGGATCTTTCTCAAATTTGGTACACAGGTTTCCCTTGGGGTCTAGTTGTGCAAGATACCTGCCTTTCTGGTCCGATCCGATCCAAAAATCCAATATGGGCACCAGGCAGCCATCTCGGATTTCCCCATGAACATTTGTTATCGTGATTTCTCGGGAAGTACTGCATGGATCTTTCTCAAATTTGGTACACAGGTTCCCCATGGGGTCTAGTTGTGAAAGATACCTTTTTCGGTCCGATTCGAAAATCCAATATGGCCACAAGGCGGCCATCTTGGATTTCCCTATGAAACCTTGGTATCGCGATTTCTCAGGAACTGCTGCATGGATCTTTCTCAAATTTGGTACACAGGTTCCCCTTGGGGTCTAGTTGTGCAAGATAGCTGCCTTTCTGGTCCGATCCGATCCGAAAATCCAATATGGCCACCAGGCAGCCATCTCGGATTTCCCCATGAACATTTGTTATCGTGATTTCTCGGGAAGTACTGCATGGATCTTTCTCAAATTTGGTACACAGGTTCCCCATGGGGTCTAGTTGTGAAAGATACCTTTTTCGGTCCGATTCGAAAATCCAATATGGCCACAAGGCGGCCATCTTGGATTTCCCTATGAAACCTTGTTATCGCGATTTCTCAGGAACTACTGCATGGATCTTTCTCAAATTTGGTACACAGGTTTCCCTTGGGGTCTAGTTATGCAAGATACCTTTTCCGCTAGGACTAGTGGACATTATGTCCCAGGAACTTGAAAACTTACATAACTGGTTTTCCTGCAACAAACTCTCACTAAATGTAAAAAAGACCAAATATATACTCTTCAAACCGAATAGGTCTCCCCATACTAATATACCGAATGTATCAATCTTTGGTCTGGAAATTGAGTCTGTTCGTACTTTAAAATTTCTTGGAGTTTATTTTAATGATAAACTAAACTGGCAAACTCACATTGACGAAATTTCATCCAAAATGGCTAGAAATATCGGTGTAATCAATAATATACGAAATTGCCTCAACAGAAAAACATTGATAATGCTATATTATGCTCTATTCTACTCTTGCGTCTCCTATTGTCACTTGGTGTGGGGAAACACATTCCCAACCCATCTAAAACCTCTTGTAATTCTTCAGAAAAGACTTATCCGTATAATAACATTCAGTAATAAACTTGCCCACACCAACCCATTACTTGAACAATTAAACATCTTACCGCTCTCTAAAATCAATGACTATCTTATTCTGCTATTTACGCACAAATGTATCAACAATGCTCTTTCCATCCCGGCCAAGTTCTCAAACTATTTCACAAAACTCTCCCAAGTCCATTCCTATCCAACTAGACAAGCCAACTTCAATCTTTATACAGCACGGATCTTCTCAAATTTATCATTTTATTCAACAAAGTCAAAGGCAACACGAATTTGGAATTGTTTATCAAGTGAACTGAAATCTTGTCTATCATTCTCGTTGCCAGTTAAGTACCATCTGAAACGCATAATTTCTCCATCCTGAATCTGGCTATTATCAATCAAAATCAAAGACTATCTGACGGTGTATTCACAATTATATTTAAAATCTATTTTGAATGTTCCAAGGCTCAAATATAGTGACCGCAGTATATATTCTGAGACAACCTCTTTTATGTAAAACAGATATTTCTGATTTATATAATTATTCTCTGACTAGTAATTGATCACTGTACATACATGTTGATGATTATGCTCGTAAGTCAGCACTTCATGCCAAATCAGTACTACTGCTATTACAAATACTCTTGGGATACAACAAGCCCCCTGGGGTTTTATTCCCGTCATTCTATCACTGTTCTATTTAATGTACATATTATTTATTTGAATGATGAATAAACAATCAATCAATCATGGTCCGATTCCAAAATCCAATATGGCCACCAGCCAGCCATCTTGAATTTCCCCATGAACCTTTGTTATCGTGATTTCTCAGGAAGTACTTCATGGATCTTTCTCAAATTTGGTACACAGTTTCCCCATGGGGTCTAGTTGTGCATGATACCTTTCTGGCCCGATTCGAAAACCCAATATGGCCACCAGGCGGCCATTTTGAATTTCCCCATGAAATTTTGTTATTGTGAATTCTCAGGAACTACTGCATGGATCTTTGTCAAATTTGGTACACAGGTTCCCCTTTTGGTTCCCCAGGTTCCAGTTGCGCAAGATACTTTTTTTGGTCCAATTCGAAAATCCAATATGGCCACCAGGTGGCCAACTTGAATTTCCCTTTGAAACATTGATATCGTGAATTCTCAGGAAATACTTCATGGATCTTTCTGAAATTTGGTACACCGGTCTCACATGGGACCTAGTTGTGCAAGATAACTTTTTTGGTTACGCTTCAAATTAAGGGAGTAGAGGACGTTCATTTCTAGAGGTTGAACTTTTTTTTAAATTTCAGGATTTTTTCACCAGGTTAGGAGAAGATGATCCATGAAAAAAAAGTGGGGTCACCATACTCGTTAAAAAAATATGGCAGCCAAATGCATGTATACCACTTAAAAGCCATAACACTGAATACATAGGGAAATTTGATTTTTGTCTTCTTAGATGTTCAATAAATCAGACTTCCCAAGGTCAAATTGTTCCCATTTTGCTATATAATACTAAACACATATAGTGCTTGTTAAATATGTAATAAAAACAGGGGGACACCATACTTTCTTAGAAAATATTAGCAGTATAACAGATAAACGGAGCCTTTTCAGTCCTATTTCCAGGAGGGGGTGGGGGTGGGGAATCGGGGTGGGTGTGGAGAATATTATTGAAGATCAATTTATTAGCCATTCAGAAGTTTTGTTTCAGTTGAAACTGAATAAGAGTGAATTTAGGGGGTATTCCGGAGGAATAATTTTTAATCTATGGAGCACTTTGCACCCTTCAACCGTTGAATTTAAAATGCCAATTTTTTGGTCCATCCCATCACACTATCGAACCACCAGTAAAACGCATAAATGGTTGTGTTGTGTCTTTTGTTGATTTTTATTCCATTTTGATATGTCTGGGTACTTTTATTAGGAAATTCAGCTTGTTTTGAAAAATTTGACAAATGACCATGTTGTAGCCCC
>JAVTVY010002169.1:0-34154 GCA_036873755.1 Hanleya hanleyi
TTGAAAATAAGAATAAAATGTTTTTGTCAATATTTTAACCGTGTTTCACATTCGTATGAAGTCATAGCACAAATATATATAGGAAGGAGGGGGAAATGTCCGCAGGGGGGGGATGTTCGAAGGAAGAAATGTCCTGGATTCGCCATCGACACCAAATGTAACTGTTGATAATGTATAATTATGACTTTATTGATAATATACGGAAATATTTTACATGATAATTGCAAGCGTGGGTAACAAGATAATGTCACTATAACAAGTTTTTTTGTTTGCTCTTGCCTTCAGACTTTACGAATCATTCGGCACAATACATTATTTGTTATTTTAAAAGCCATTAAGACTTCACAAATAATGAATGACTGCCTTTTGCAAAAAAAAAAAAGGATGGAGAATTGCCAGTACGCTTCGTTGCAGACAGTATACATATGCCGCGTGCCTTAATAGACCAGCAAAGATACGAAGGCGAATTGCCAGGGGAAGAAAGTATATCACTGATACCCACGGGAGAAGGAAGCAGGGGTACCCAGAACTCCTATTTATCAGCACAGATACTTGATTCGATAAAAAAAAAATAAGAAAGTTTCAGTTAAGGTGGTCACATCTTTACTGAATGTATAGCTTGTGTAAGTCAAGTATTATTCGTGAATATTTCGCATGGAATTCAAGTATTTATTCGTGAATATTTCCCGAGGTCTCCATTTACGACACACATGGTATGATGGATCTAACCTTATGTCACACTGGTCTCTTAGTCGGTTAATGTGTATTCAGATTCAGACATTTCTAAACAAATGCATCAAGCTTAGATATGTTATGCAAGTTCTTATCTGCTTGATGTATCAACCCATTCTTAGGGCACCATTGTGAGTGGGGAATCCAAACTATGATGTTTCGTGATGTAACTATTGTTGTGTGGTCGGTAAAGAAGAGTAAATTATCCAGTTTCGTCTGAATTTTGACGAAACCAGAACTAGATTTTCCTCACTATGTTGAAAATGTGTCCGTTCATGTTTTGTGTATTTTTCAATCTGAAATTCTATGGTGTAACTTTCATGAAATCTTTTCTGACCAACCTATATTGTCGTATCAATTACATTTTCGATCAGCTGAACAACCAGAAAGTCTCAGGAGATACTAAACATTCTCTTATGTCTCTCTTTAGGAAAAAGTGGTCCCATGTAGTAATGTGCACATTAGGGGAATATATTTATTTTAATCGGAATGCACACAGATATCTAACGCACTGTAGGATTCTCGAAAATGCTCTCAAGTAAGTTCATCAAACTCTTCCAGGTACAATAGCACGCAAACCTTGTTGATATAGACACGCGCCGGTGTTTTTTATGTACGATTGTGCAAATCTGCATAATAGAGCGAAATTAAAAATCAATTGGGGTATATTGATCAGAATTAGCATTGATATCGCCAGTGTTTCATGATTATCATTACACGTTCTCACTTTGATAGTAACCTTCTTGCTTCCATCTGAATAGTTTTCACATGTGTCGCACAAGATTGGTTGCCACTTATGCTGAATAATGCGTTGTTTCATTCCCCCAAAAGAGGGATTATTCCTTGAGAAATATAATTCTAAGTAGTAGAGAAAGAAGATCTGTGCGTCCATTGACCTTTGGATATCGTGACCGGTGTTGATCTTTGACCCTGCACATGCGCAATGGATTGAGCATGCCAAGAGAAAGTAGGACGATTTACGGAGAACGAGAGGGGTGAGAGACATGGAGATTTCACCCATGCAACGAGACTCCTGGGACCCAGGCATGCGCCATAAGATAGTGTGGTAGGGGAGTAAGGGTGCACACGTTCAACCAAGCGGTGGCTCCATCTTTGCGCGAATGGAGAGAACTCGGAATGGTACAGGAAAAACCTGGATGCCCACTCGGAACAAGACGTGGGGGTGACTGAACTGTAGGGTCAGTGATACGCGAATGCGCACTTGGAGAGTAAGAGAGAAAGCGCATTTTCGGTGTGGATTGTGGGTCGTGTAGTCTAAACCTGTCGGGAGGCGGTGAGGAGGGATAAAGTGGTGGATATAGCAACTTGGAAAGGTCAATTCCGGTAACTTGACGGGCGGAGGATTTCCCGGTAAAGTTTGAAACTGTTGGCTGATTTTGAAGCTCTCGGCGAGTAGACTACGATTGAGGTGGTTTGGACTGGAAGTGACGCCATTGTGTTCATGCGCAGTCGAGGAGTAATAGAAAACAGGAACATTTAGATCGATCTCTAGGGAACATCTTTGCTCTGAATGGATCTTGTCGGATGCCGTATTGAAGCGATCGTAGAGTGGACTACGATTGGAGTGCGTTGGACAGCAAATGGTCTCATAGATTACCAGAACAGTTGGATGGCATTTGAATACGAACAAGAGCGAACATGGCCGAAGATTGACGCTACACAACGGTAGTTTCTTATAGTGCGGCTTCTGACTGGACAAGAGCGAACACCGCCGACAACAGCAAACAAGAATTGTAACACCAAACGCGACTTGCCAAGGTTGGGTGTGAGGTGATGGAGGGGATAATATAATGTGTAATACGCAATATTTTGGGCAACAACTGACTACTGACACGACCAATATTTCGGGGTAAAGTTATTGGTTCTAGACTGGCCTGGTGTGTTTACGGAGAAAAAATGTGCTGTTTTCAGTTCGAAATGGGCGATTTTGCACAAATCCACTACTTCAAGATGCTGTTATCCAAACACCCTAAGACTCAGAGAGGGGAAATTACTCAGACCATAAACCATGATATACTTCAATAGCTCTGAAAAGCGTACGGCTCATTTTGACTCGATATTTCGACTCCTTATTTTGCCATCCTCTGGCTAACTGAAACTTTCTTTCGTAGGTGATATTTCATTTTGGCACTTCAAAGCGCACCTCATTTTGCCAAGGAGAGAGAAAGAGAGAATAAACTAAGTTTAATGTCGCGTTCGGCAATATTTCAGCTATATAGCGACGATTAAACAAAATTCTATGAATTCTAACAAAAGCAAGTCAACAACCCAGCAAACCATAAGTAATCAACACAACACACCAAAAGATATGCACATGTATTAAAACTCATGCCACAAACTGATTTCTCTCAAATAAACTACGATACAGTCTTCTCTCGCTCGACTAAAAAGATCATCTGAAATAACTGCTCGATAAAAAGAATCTCTTAAAATCTTAAAATCTATACAGTCAATAAGAATGTGTTCCACTGTGAGATCTCCATGGTTGCCAAAATCTCACATTTCGATATTTTGTGTATTCTTAATTGAGCTAAGATAATTTCCTGAGTTCACAGAAAACGTTTGATTAGACGATAAACACAATGTTCAGTGAAATTCAACGTTCTGGTCTATACTCAAAACAGACTGCCACTGAGAACCATTTACCGAGACATACAAGTAAAAAATTGACATATTTCATATTCTGCATTGTTTTGTTAATACTTGTCATAGCACTGTACGACTGATAGAACATAGCCAGATGTCCAGTTCACCCGAGGCGGGCCGACAGACTAGTTAGAGCCGTGTGGATATACACCATGCACATTTGCATTCAATCGCCACAGTCAACCCTATTGGGGTTAGAAACAAGCGGTTTTCTATATTATAAATTTACTAGTAAACTAACATCAGATATTAGAAAAATAGACTCGATCTAATATATGGAAATTTGTTCATACTAAAAGGGTATCATCTAAAGGAGGAGTTTGGGGTGTGGACTGCACATGCGCAGTCTAGACAGTGATATTCCTGCGTTTACACTACCCCATAACGGCGAAGGGTCATATTGATGTCAAACAATCCTTATTTACAACCCACATTTCTTTTTCCACATTCCGTCCTCCACAAATCCTCAGAGATTTACGCTTTGTATACTACTGACGCAGTGGGCGTGCAGGTCCTTTGTCGGCTTCACCAGAATAACTTTTCTTCCCATTCTTCAACGTGGAATGTACTAGCGATATACGACGTGCTTTCAAAAGTTGACAAAATATGCTTTAGGCTCAATTCTTTGAACGATAAATCTTGCATATTTTGTTAAATTTATACCTGGTACCAGAGACTGTGATTGTGCGGTCTCTGGTTTAAAATTGAATGCACCCGAAATTCTTTTATCGGGATATTTCAGGAATATCACTGTCTAGACAGTCTCTTGTAGGAGCTACTGCATTCTATTGTTCCACTTCATCATCGCTGATATAAAGATGCAGATATCTGGGCATTGTTGGAAATTGGAGACTTTGCACATTCGGATTTAATTGCTTTTGGCTACCATAGATAAGCTTGCATAACTTGTTTCACCATGCCGATAAGCCGGGCCTTCATCTTAGCTTATCCGATAGACGAATGATATATTCCCGTTTATCTTTCAGATATCTCGGGAAGACGGTTGTATAAGGGATTAATGTCTGTAAAAGTCGCCGGTTGTCTGCAGGCCCGACCTGTCTGTCAGTCAGAATTCTAATCATATTACGCTTATCAGGCTAACATAATGATCAACCAATCACAACGTGCATATGTTTCGCCAAGACAAAAGTGCTACATGCGTTATAACCAAGCATACAGTGTACAGCTAGAATCAGTTCACTAACATTGCTTGTGGGAGAAGTACACGCAAGAAAAAGTACTCGCGTTTCGACATGTTGGAGTGAGGAAACGGCATGCTGTTGGATTTTTTCGGGAATAATCGTGCACCTATATGTATCTTGTGTAAATTTCAGCAAGGAGAAGTTAAACATGTGTATTCAATTTCTTCGCTACCCAGAGTGTGGGGTACTCGGATATGGATAGTAAATTAAGGCCGCATTTCTGACAAATTTGAGACAGGACAGTATGAAGTTTTACTTCTGTCTCATTTTTCTATAAATTATATTACATTGAATTGTGTAATATTTCTACGTGTATTACCGGTGAATCACGTAGCTTATTTTATACTTTGTATCGGGAAGAGTTACGATGTCCTATATATTACATGGATTCCTCGTTTCCATCTTATGCTACAGGGTGACTCCTGATTCCTGAAACGACGAAGTGGAAATCGCTAAGAAGTAGAGCTTTCTAACCAATCCATTGTAGTTGGCATTGTATGAAATAAGCAAAGAAACCCCACACAGTTTCCCTTGTACACACTCACATTATCCACGAGAGCGTGTTGAATGATCAAAATAAAAATTATATACCCTGCACACAATAAAACACATTTTCATATTTGGATTAATTTGCAAACTGAAATATTAATATTGACAACATTTAAAGGATATTAAACTGTTGGTAAATGAAAATATTTCCAATATATTTACAGCGCAGTCATTCCTTAACAATTGCATATATTTGCAGTATTTACCAAACTGGTTGCAAAAGTTCAGTTCTGCCATATACTTGCTGATCATATAAAACGGAATGGCATACCCGTATAACCATCAGTGAAAGGTATAAACTGAATATTTGGTCTCATCGAAATATGCATATATTTACCAGACGGTGAAATAACTTATAATACTTCATTTGGTTTTCTTTACAGTCTGGATAAAATCTTAATATTTGCCGTGTATCAGAATTACCATTTCGTGATGTCAAATCTTAACATTTGCCATATAAAAGAATTACCTGCTTATGACGTTTAAAAGCATAATGAACGAGTATGAGACGTACCTCTTGGGGGAAGCCGGTTGATGGAACTTCGACATTGCATTTCAGTGATAGGTTAAATTTAAATAAATATTCATATATACAAATACTTTGTCATACCTCTCGAATGTAGTCAAAGAGTTTTATTTGATTACATTTAAGGCAGTCTTTCCATAATTGGTTATTTTACATTTCCTGCTGTATGGAATATAATTTGATACTAAATATTCCATACCTGTGACCATACTATTTTGGGTATATGAAATATAGGATGCCATATCTATAATATATATCCCGTAAATGTATTTGTCATCTTGGCCTCTCCAAGCTGCAATGTACGGGTCATACGCTATGAAATACAAACATCCGCACTAGAGGGCATCTATGTAAAGAAGTGCAAACAGTGGCCGCTCCCATTAATAAGCAATCGTGACATTTCCCCAGTACGTGAAATCCGCCTTTTTGTGTAGTGATCGTTATTATGATGCGACTCACTTGAATACTTTCGGCCTATCTCTAGGATTACAACACATATAAGGAAAGTGGGAAGAGGTGCCGACTTACTGACAGAGCCACATGACTTCACAGTATAGTCTTCTGGTTAACCTATTCTAAAGGACATACCAAGAATCTAACGATTCGTGATATGTTATATCTCAGGTACGCTTTTATTGTACCTGTTCATGTGGCAACTTGGGTGACATGACCACACGGCCCCTAGCACCGGCATAAGCGGTATTAGATACAAATCTAGAGAGCTTTGATGGAAATGCTCTGACAATTCGTATATTGGTAATTGGGGAGGTGTTTCGCTGTGACAACTCGTACACTGGGGAATTGGTGAGCTGTATCGTCGTCAGATGAAAATGACGGCATTTAACACAAAAGACTAGTCCGTAAGGCCCGATGTCGACCCAGCATCAACTTCCCACAATGCCAACCTTTTTCAAAGACCAAAAGGTCTGTACACGGGGCGGGTGTACGGAAGTTGAGTATTTTGCCTCTGCACATCGTGCCAGTCAGCTTTAGGTCAAATGGAAGTAAATGACGGCGCTTCCCGAATCACTTGATGCTCGTGTTTAAGGTTATCCCACATAAACTTCTTGTTGGATAATATCATGACTAACCGTCATTGAGTCCCGCATACTTAGATTGTTCCAATTCATTCATGAGAAATGGCGACCCTTTATATTCTTTATGTCCTTTATATGACACACTCCAACAAGATGACCACGTGACCAGAGCAGACCATTTAAATCCCAGAACGGAGTTTGCGTTCAAAAAATCATTGAATTGCAGTAAGGTTTGGTTCCGTGCAGAATGAGTAGTGGTAGTTAAAAACATCATGTAGTTTTAGACTAAACTAGAGGGAGGTCAGTTTTCTGGAGTCGAACTGCTGGGAAGAAATAGCAAGAATTAGTGTATTTTATCCCGAAGCCAATACCACAAAACAGAGTGGCTACTCTACTGGTGACTATTTTTACCGGTTGAAACTTTCCGCAAATAACTACCGGCATATAAAAAACTCGCACTGTTCACAAGCCAATCTACAGAATCTGGCTATACATGTAAGAAATCAAAGATTGGCTCTGATTCATGTAGCTGATATCATTGCTTACATAAAAGATTTAAGGCGAGCATAGTATGTGGATACCCTGTTTTATGTGATGAACTTTGCTACACTGAACAAATACGATTTATGTATGCGGAATAATATATAGCTCTCAGACATCTACTAGACAAAGTATAGCACATTTGACCAGCTGAAAGAAGGTCATTCCCCGTCCATCGGTAAAGGAAAACAGTTACCAACAGAGACGTTCGCTCAGATATTATAAAAGCTAGCAAAATGGCAGAAGAATGCGAAGAAATGGGAAAATTCTATGCGGTGTGGCATTGAGGAAGTGTTTATCCTGAACTAGAGAAAACTAACGAAGCTTCATCATGTTAATCCTTTTTTCTTTGTATTATTTTCCCTTAATCTCCACCAAGCATTAAATATTTCATCCAAAACGGGTCTGTGATTCTTTCAATTTTCGTTTTTAGGTCGTTCAATCATGTTTTTCACATTAATGGTGTCTCTTCCAGTTTCTTATTGATTACACTTCCCCATTCAGCTTTTTGATCGACATGCTGCTAAATGTCGCTACCATGGCCAACTAGATCGCTCTGACCTATATATGAAGATACTAGCTACTATCTACAAATGTTTCCAGGACCTCTGTGCCAAATTGCATGCTTCCGAAAGAAATAACAAGGACAAGCCGGATAAAATTATCTTGAAATCTTTGTTTGGTAGATGTCAACTACAGACAAACGAAGGGTTTTTGAAACAGAAGAAACAAACCTTCCCAAAGCCATAACTTTGGTGACTGATCTTCGAATATTAGCAATGTTTTTGGAGAGTGATTGTGGAGTTTCCTCTCCCCCACGGCTTTTCATTCCTAATTCTACATTTTAAAACAATAACCAGAGAATATTCTCATTGTATGTTGTTGCCATACTACCCCTATTCAAATTAACAGGATCTTCGGGAACCTCTTTGGGAGCGGTGCATGATTGAACATCTTCCATGTTGACATCATTAATTAAAACATTTTAAGGTACGGACGCGTCATTGCTGAAGCCAATAACGCAATCTATTAATGGCCGTAAAATGAAATACACGAAGATACATCGAGTACACTGTCGGTAAATGTTGAGCAAGTGTGCTACATGTATACTAATCAGTCTCCCTTGTGAAACCAATCAGGAACTATGTCATAGGAAGACGAACAATCTGCCGTTGATGAATGATTGCGCCCATTTAAATATGAAAACTAATATAACCTTTCGCATTTAATAAGAGAGACATAGCAATGCAAATACACCTACCCTTTTTTAAAATGGGAACATTTTTTCAATTGACATTTGGATATGGTCCCCAATTGACGTCATAATGTTGAGATACAGAAACGAGTCTTGATAATTGAAAACTCAGCTATTATTAACGACTAAAATATGATAAAGTTTAAGCAGTATAGACCAGTAACAAAACAAAATCTACGGTGGTTGAAATACACCGCCCCCCCTTTTTCAGCAAATTAAAATGAATGTCTGCGGTGGGACATTTCGTTCATTAATGATATTATCGTTTAATAAAACTGGCCACCGATATGTTAATGTCAGAACCGATACGAGTTTTTCAGTTCTGCTGCACGTATAGGATATCATTTTTGCGTGTTTCTCATTGACCATATATATATGCGAAATTGGATAATTAAACGTAAAATAACTGATGGAAAACGATGCCGTCGTACTGGCAAACAGTTTTGTGACCCCACATGCCAATATACTGGCTGCATTATGTATAAATACATCACCAGAACCGAAACTGTTTCCTGTAATGATTTGTATACCAGTCACGCTTTATTGTACATGCTCATGTGGACATCTTGAATGGTATAACGTACCACACGTCTTATCGCACCGGCTTGAGCGGTATTAGATACAAATATAGCCCTTTCCGGAAAGGGTTTGATCTCCCCCTGATTAACTGCCGCTCTTTGAGGTTAAAGGTACGTAAAGCTGCTTTCGGAAAGTAGTCGCCTCGGTTTCACATCAACTAAAGGCACCCGCACTTTATTTTGAATAATATATTGATAAACTATTCCAGAATATTTGTTTGGAAAACTATTCTGTTAATATTTTCTACATGAACCGATACATCCTGTATTCTAGAAAAGTAAATTTTCTACAAAAATAAAATATTTTATTACTAAAACTAATTGTGAAGACCGTTGGTACTTACCGGAAGTTCTCTGCACCAACACACCCCTAGCGGAACAAGGGAGATAAAACCTTTTCCGAATTGGGCTATACGAATACACAAAAGAGAGATGATGTAATAGAGCTATCAAGTCATCTGATGGAAAGGGAGAAAAAACATTTCTCCCGATGATGACAAATATAACTTTGTCGAAATATTGAGACTGTCAATATGCGTCTGTTATCTTTATTCGGAGTGACTTTGCTTATGGATTATGGCAAGCTTTTCAGTGCACCAACAAGAGAAAAAAGGTCCAAAACAAGAAAGTATTCGTAGAATGGAAGATGTTACTCAGAAATCTGTGAGACCCGACATCATTCTTCACCAGGTTCAACAGTCACAAAATTACACTGTAACGTACAGAGGGCAAACCCCAACCAGCAGAATCCCAACATATACTCGCAACATAACAAGGGTTGTGGAAAGGATGTCCTATACCAAACGCGTATAGGTATATCACAATGGGTAAGAGTTGTGCACCACTATTGGCAGAACTATATTTGTTCTCGCATGTATACGCTTATATGCATAAATAACGTCTGTATACAAAAGATAACCATTTGAACGGACGTCTCTTCTCGTTCATCAGACGGTCTCCTAGCGTTGGATATTCCCTGAAAAAGAGAAGACGGGAACGATATATACATGTCTTTGAGTCGACCTGAAAATAAGACCTTTTCGTTTTTGTAAAGGTACAGGTCCATAATACGATTACAGTTTTGACATTTTACCATCCATTTCATGATAATACTATCCCAGATGGTCTTCCATACGGTGCAAAATGTGACGATTTGAATCAGTGCCACGTAATATTATCCCAGAAGGTTGTCAGACAATGATACACCATCAAACGCCTTCATTCTATGTTTTTCAGATTCTGTGATAAATATTGTACACTGACGGCAAAGTATGGCATACGGTCTCTGGCGCTACATTTCGTGTCTAAGTCGCTCAACCCGGAGTTAGGGACCGTTTGAACGTTATTTGTTTCGTATCTCCATGGTGGTCAAATGAACGGTCACAATAAAAGCGTGACTGAGTTACATTATACTCTAGAAAACAACTTGGAGACTCATGTTGATAAAGATTACCGGTCAGTGATAAGGATTTTATGTAAAGACACAACATGGTGTCTTGCTGTCATCACTGAATACTGTTGAATTCAGAACTGTCGGATGAAATATGTCTTTTCATTATTGTCGCTGTCGCGGGCGACGCCTCAATACTAAATGTCGGATCTGACGCATAGATTTGATAGTAGACGTATTTGATAGTAGATTGATAGTAGACGTATTATCAACCTACTATCAAATAGTAGATTTGATAGTAGATTGATAGTAGACGTATCATAGATTTGATAGTAGACGGTGTCGGATGAAATATGTCTTTTCATTATTGTCGCTGTCGCGGGCGACGGCTCAATACTAAATGTCGGACCTGACGCATAGATTTGATAGTAGACGTATTTGATAGTAGATTGATAGTAAACGTATTATCAACCTACTATCAAATAGTAGATTTGATAGTAGACGTATCATAGATTTGATAGTAGACGGTGTCTTGCTGTCATCACTGAATACTGTTGAATTCAGAACTGTCGGATGAAATATGTCTTTTCATTATTGTCGCTGTCGCGGGCGACGCCTCAATACTAAATGTCGGATCTGACGCATAGATTTGATAGTAGACGTATTTGATAGTAGATTGATAGTAGACGTATTATCAACCTACTATCAAATAGTAGATTTGATAGTAGATTGATAGTAGACGTATCATAGATTTGATAGTAGACGGTGTCGGATGAAATATGTCTTTTCATTATTGTCGCTGTCGCGGGCGACGTCTCAATACTAAATGTCGGACCTGACGCATAGATTTGATAGTAGACGGTGTCGGATGAAATATGTCTTTTCATTATTGTCGCTGTCGCGGGCGACGGCTCAATACTAAATGTCGGACCTGACGCATAGATTTGATAGTAGACGTATTTGATAGTAGATTGATAGTAAACGTATTATCAACCTACTATCAAATAGTAGATTTGATAGTAGATTGATAGTAGACGTATCATAGATTTGATAGTAGACGGTGTCGGATGAAATATGTCTTTTCATTATTGTCGCTGTCGCGGGCGACGGCTCAATACTAAATGTCGGACCTGACGCATAGATTTGATAGTAGACGTATTTGATAGTAGATTGATAGTAAACGTATTATCAACCTACTATCAAATAGTAGATTTGATAGTAGATTGATAGTAGACGTATCATAGATTTGATAGTAGACGTATTTACACAATCATGCCTCCGTCAGTGCATCCCAATTTTATCTTCCACAGGCGACTGTTGATGTTTCGTTGTCGGAGTATGAAGATGCAACAGAGTCGGCGCCATTACGAGGAGAAGACAAAGCGCAACTTTGATTAAAGAACGAGGAACGTAATAAACCCATACAGAGAATCGATGATTGGCTGGATATTATTTCAGTTTTCCAAAAAAGCCAATGAAAATGCCGTATTTCATTTTGAAAATTCGAATTGACCAATCAACTTCATTCAAACAGGAACATATGGCGTGGTGCACTGTTGTGTATAAAACTGACCGTGAGAACTGTGCAGTATTTACCGTGCCCGCCAAAATATTGAAGGGCAATATTTGTTTCTCAAAAGGGTGAAGTTCTGGGACTGATTATTTTTGAGTGATGACGAAAGAACGAAAACGATCCATTCGGTCTGATCATATTCATACTGAAATGGGTTGTGTTTTTTGTTGTTGTTGCTGTATCTAGGTGCTTGTAGTATAAGGGCTTCATGGAGAACTAAGATGAATGGTTAAAAAAAGAATATTACAAAGCTATCCGGATATGTTGGATACGTCATTTAATCCATGCAACAGCATCTCCAAACAAAGCTATATATCGTTATTATGATGCGACTGACTTGAATACTTTCGGCCTATCTCTAGGATTACAACACATATAAGGGAAGTGGGAAGAGGTGCCGACTTACTGACACAGCCACATGACTTCACAGTATAGTCTTCTGGTTAACCTATTCTAAAGGACATACCAAGAATCTAACGATTCGTGATATGTTATATCTCAGGTACGCTTTTATTGTACCTGTTCATGTGGCAACTTGGGTGACATGACCACACGGCCCCTAGCACCGGCATAAGCGGTATTAGATACAAATCTAGAGAGCTTTGATGGAAATGCTCTGACAATTCGTATATTGGTAATTGGGGAGGTGTTTCGCTGTGACAACTCGTACACTGGGGAATTGGTGAGCTGTATCGTCGTCAGATGAAAATGACGGCATTTAACACAAAAGACTAGTCCGTAAGGCCCGATGTCGACCCAGCATCAACTTCCCACAATGCCAACCTTTTTCAAAGACCAAAAGGTCTGTACAGGGGGCGGGTGTACGGAAGTTGAGTATTTTGGCTCTGCACATCGTGCCAGTCAGCTTTAGGTCAAATGGAAGTAAATGACGGCGCTTCCCGAATCACTTGATGCTCGTGTTTAAGGTTATCCCACATAAACTTCTTGTTGGATAATATCATGACTAACCTTCATTGAGTTCCGCATACTTAGATTGTTCCAATTCATTCATGAGAAATGGCGACCCTTTATATTCTTTATGTCCTTTATATGACACACTCCAACAAGATGACCACGTGACCAGAGCAGACCATTTAAATCCCAGAACGGAGTTTGCCTTCAAAAAATCATTGAATTGCAGTAAGGTTTGGTTCCGTGCAGAATGAGTAGTGGTAGTTAAAAACATCATGTAGTTTTAGACTAAACTAGAGGGAGGTCAGTTTTCTGGAGTCGAACTGCTGGGAAGAAATAGCAAGAATTAGTGTATTTTATCCCGAAGCCAATACCACAAAACAGAGTGGCTACTCTACTGGTGACTATTTTTACCGGTTGAAACTTTCCGCAAATAACTACCGGCATATAAAAAACTCGCACTGTTCACAAGCCAATCTACAGAATCTGGCTATACATGTAAGAAATCAAAGATTGGCTCTGATTCATGTAGCTGATATCATTGCTTACATAAAAAATTTAAGGCGAGCATAGTATGTGGATACCCTGTTTTATGTGATGAACTTTGCTACACTGAACAAATACGATTTATGTATGCGGAATAATATATATAGATCTCAGACATCTACTAGACAAAGTATAGCACATTTGACCAGCTGAAAGAAGGTCATTCCCCGTCCATCGGTAAAGGAAAACAGTTACCAACAGAGACGTTCGCTCAGATATTATAAAAGCTAGCAAAATGGCAGAAGAATGCGAAGAAATGGGAAAATTCTATGCGGTGTGGCATTGAGGAAGTGTTTATCCTGAACTAGAGAAAACTAACGAAGCTTCATCATGTTAATCCTTTTTTCTTTGTATTATTTTCCCTTAATCTCCACCAAGCATTAAATATTTCATCCAAAACGGGTCTGTGATTCTTTCAATTTTCGTTTTTAGGTCGTTCAATCATGTTTTTCACATTAGTGGTGTCTCTTCCAGTTTCTTATTGATTACACTTCCCCATTCAGCTTTTTGATCGACATGCTGCTAAATGTCGCTCCCGTGGCCAACTAGATCGCTCTGACCTATATATGAAGATACTAGCCTACTATCTACAAATGTTTCCAGGACCTCTGTGCCAAATTGCATGCTTCCGAAAGAAATAACAAGGACAAGCCGGATAAAATTATCTTGAAATCTTTGTTTGGTAGATGTCAACTACAGACAAACGAAGGGTTTTTGAAACAGAAGAAACAAACCTTCCCAAAGCCATAACTTTGGTGACTGATCTTCGAATATTAGCAATGTTTTTGGAGAGTGATTGTGGAGTTTCCTCTCCCCCACGGCTTTTTATTCCTAATTCTACATTTTAAAACAATAACCAGAGAATATTCTCATTGTATGTTGTTGCCATACTACCCCTATTCAAATTAACAGGATCTTCGGGAACCTCTTTGGGAGCGGTGCATGATTGAACATCTTCCATGTTGACATCATTAATTAAAACATTTTAAGGTACGGACGCGTCATTGTTGAAGCCAATAACGCAATCTATTAATGGCCGTAAAATGAAATACACGAAGATACATCGAGTACACTGTCGGTAAATGTTGAGCAAGTGTGCTACATGTATACTAATCAGTCTCCCTTGTGAAACCAATCAGGAACTATGTCATAGGAAGACGAACAATCTGCCGTTGATGAATGATTGCGCCCATTTAAATATGAAAACTAATATAACAAATTTCTATAACAAGAAAACAAAGTTCGACTTTTTCCACTTCGTTGTAAAAGGAGATTCTGCTGGTGGACGTTTCGTCCCCGAGGCCCGCCCCGGTACAGACCTTTTGCTCTTTGATATATGGTGGCATTTGTGGGAAGTTGATGCTGGGTCGACATCGGGCCTTACAGACAATTACAAGCGTCTAGTCCGTTCATAATCCAGCCGTCGTCCATTAGAGAATATCCGCGTCCATAATCCAAAGACCTATTCCATTTTCCACATAACAGTATTAGCACCAAATTCAAAAAGACAATCATAGTATACATAAACATAGAATCCTTTCTTACGCAAATGAAGATTTTGACACCTGCCAGAAATCTGACAGCTGTGGTTGACTCTCATTCAAGGAATTTAACCAATCACGGAGAATTCCACTACCATGTCACGTTTTCGCCGTCTTCATGTCAAAGACGGTTCGCCAAAGCCTGGCGAATCACTTGGTTCCTTACGCAGTCTTGTTATTGTTCAGGCATCAAATGTTGAGATAGAAAAAGTAAATCAAGTAAGAGAAAACAAATTTACAGTGACTGATGTGTCACTTCGAAGTCCAGGGAATTACGTGGCACGGTTAAAGCATATCTGTCTATCGCATCAGATGTTCTCATGTTCAGTAGAGAGAGAGAGAGAGAGAGAGAGAATTAAGGTTTAACATTATATAGCGACGATCAAACAAAATTCTACGTTTTCAAGTGAATAACTTAATAATCCAACACAATAAAACATACACACATTGAAATTTATGCAACAAACCCATTTCTCTGAAATAACCTAAGACACAGTCCTCCCTAACCCGACCAAAAAGATATTCTAAAGTAGCCACTCGATAAAAAGAATCTCTTAAAATCTACACAGTCGATAAGAATATGTTTCACTGTGAGATCTTCGTGGTATGGAATACACCTTGCGACTGGCTCTTTTTTTAGTGAATGTTCGTGAGTTAATCGTGTATGGCCGATTTTACATCGCTTCATCATGGCTTGATCGAAACGTTTCTGGTTGTTCAGATGAGTACAGGTTTTTAACTCATGAAGTATGTTATTATACACAGCATCCCATAAAGATTGAAATAGCTTTCTCACATAAATAGATATGTTGATGAACACAACCATGAACTCAATTTTCCCTTTGCCATAATCATTTACATACCAGCACAATATAAAATGTATGATGACGCATTAAACCAGGTTGAACCAGGTATACGAAAATCTCTAAAGTGGGTAGTTTTAGCAAAATATCTTGCACTGTTGAAAAAAAAATTATGCAGACAACTGTAGATGTTTTTTTCAATGGTTCGAAGGTCACAGCGGCTGGATGATTCTCATCAAAGAAGTCTTCCCACTCCAAAACATTTCAAGGTGAAATTTGATGATTGACGGGGTGGAAAACAACATGGTGCATCATTTAGAACCATCCTCGCAATCATATATCTCCTGCGATAATAAAACACAAGAAAGAAGTACGACAAAGTAGATGTATACACGTGTGAGAATTGAATCATCTACCCTCAGAGTTATCCGTCAAATCACTAGGCAGACTGAGAAAATGACAGGGGAGCACTCAACTGCTCTCTTGGGCTACCGCTTCTCATAGCAATGAATGTATCTCTACATCTCGGTTACCAGACTTTCTGTACAGTAGGGAGTTTGACGGTCGGATCTGAAATACAGTAAACAGGCATTGTCTATAAACAATTTCCGCGTCTCTAATCGAAATACCTTTTGCACAAGATAATATGAGCAGGAATCTTATACTATATTGGATCAATATAAGCTTATTTCTTTCAAGAGAGGCGCGATCAGCATTTCTCAGCCGGCAAGACATCATGATATCGGCAAATCCGTATGGCTCACCAGTACACTTTCATCTAAATAATTTTGAAAAGTTATTCTCTAAAGTATAATGAATTGCAGTCATGCTTTGATTGGGACTGTTAACATGAGCACCATGAAGATCCTGTGCACGATGTTCACACGCCCGCCTAGCCTCGGGTTGATGGGAATTAGATGCAAGTTACAAAACGTTGTGCCATATATCTGGCACACTACGATCGTACTTTGCTATCTGCTGGTAATATTTCTCACCAAATTTGATAAACGTTGAGTGAAGGCTATTGGTGATGTAGCCTTTTCGAACTAGCTGCTAGGTTTTTTTTCATTAAATCGCCAGATTTTTTACATGATCTATCAAATGTGGCTCTTCGATATATGTGTTTGGCGTGTGCTGGCCTTGGTATGATATGATAACGTACATTTGCTATCAGTCTTTTATGCATAATGCTTAATGCGTCCACCTGGCACTCCCGCGCCTCCCCAACCAATCATCGATTATATGCACTATGCTCTATGCTAGAGTTTATGGAAGAGAGTACATGTTTGAACATTTCATCAAGTCTCCCTGTACAACAACTCGACCACTTTTCTGCAGCAGTACATTGAAGACGGCCCTTTGGATATTATACTCCTTCCATCGGTGGGCTGGAGACGGTACTTTGGAGGCCATCCATTTCTAGATTGAAGGCGGCACTATGGATATTATAGTTCTTCCCATTGGTGGGTTGAAGACGATACTTTGGAGATCACACTTTTTTGTAGCGGTGTATTGAAGACGTCACTTTAGATTATACTTTTCCTCAGAGGTAAATTGGAGACGGTACTTTGGAGACCATACTTCCCTACAGCGCTGGATTGAAGACGGCGCTTTCGATCTTATGCCGCCGGTAGATTGAAGGCGGCACTATGGATATTATAGGTCTTCCTATCGGTGGGTTTGAGACGGCACTTTGGATACCATACTTTTTAGTAGCGGTAGATTCAAGATGGTACTTTGGATTATACTCTTCCTCAGCGGTAGACTGGAGACGGTACTTCGGAGACCATACGTCTCTACAGCGCTGGATTGAAGACGGCGCTTTGGATATTATATTTTCCCACAGTGGTAGATTGGAGACGGCACTTTCGAGACCATACTTTTTAGTAGCGGTAGATTCAAGATGGTACTTTGGATTATACTCTTCCTCAGTGGTAGACTGGAGACGGTACTTCGGAGACCATACTTCTCTACAGCGCTGGATTGAAGACGGCACTTTGTATATATTATTTTTCCGCATTGGTAGATTGAAGACGGTACTTTGAAGACCATTACAAATTTCTGCAGTGGTGGATTGCAAGCGGCACTTTGGATATTATATTTTTTACCAGCGGTTGATTGGAGACGATTTTGCTTCAGCCACCTCCCCCCTCCCCCCCTTTTCACTCTCATTGTTAGACAAAAGAATCGCTGCGGTGCATCAACAGGTGTGTTGTGGACAAAAGTAATAGCCAAATATATTCCATAATACACTTCCAAATATCTTATATAATGCACTGTGTTCGATGAATCCACAGAGCCCCCAGGTTAGCTCCCGAAGGCGAGTGGAAGGTTAAAGCTACAGGAAACCAAAAATGGGGGAAAAATTTAACAATATTGGCTCAGATGCAGAATAATTCTAATCATCAACTATGATTATTCTCATCAAATATAGTGTTCGTGTGTGCACATTCATGAGCATTTGATGATTTTAACTTTCGATAGCCGGTGTACATGTAAATATGGAAATATTACTCAAATTATCTTACTAATCTAAAAAGAACCATCAGGCTTACATTGGCAACTTCATGTCAAAAATAGTCCCGTAAACGCCGATTAAAATATTTTCCATACTGTAGCCCGGGTTTAATAAGATGCAGAAAAGACGAACCACAATTTAAAGTCAAGGATTTCACGTCAATACACCTGTTGATGGATGGGGGCAATCATTTTGTCTAAGGACTAATGCGGAAAAGGCGTATTGATCAGCAGACTGTAAGAATTAGGACTACTAAATTAATTGTCATAATTAAACACACAATTAAAAGAGTGATGGAAAACGATGCCGGCATACTGACGAAGTCATATGACCCCACAGACAAATATGCTGACTGCAGAAACCAAAAGTGATTCCTGTGATGATTTATATCCCAGTCACACTTTTATCGTAGCTGTTCACGTGAACATTTTGAGTGACATGACCACACGTCCGCTAACACCGGCTTGAGCGGTACTAGATACAAATATTTCAGAGCGATGATGTAACAGCGCTATAAAGCCATCTGTTTGAAAATGATGAACTATGTGACCGCCAGATAGTCAAAAAACGGCGCAAACGAGGGAGTATTCATAGAATGTAAGTTCATATTCAGAACAAATACCTGTGAGGTCCGACGCCGACCAAGCGCTTCATTCTGCATCATGTTTACAAGTCACAAAACTACAATTACTTATACCGTATACAGGCAACGATGGAACGCAACATTAAAGTGGTGATCGAAAATACAGACAAAAAGTCATAAAACACTGGGACTGTGAACAACAGTAGTGATAAAGCACTGACAATTTAGGCCAATTGTACTGTGAAATTTAAATTATACAGCTGTATGACGATTTACATTTAGTTAATTAAAACTAACAAATGCTAACCATTCATGAAGTGATTCAGTGATAAAGTACAAACAACTGCCTTTGTTAACCTCGACAGTGTCAATTTGAGATTTATTACTTTACTGGGCCATTTTGTCAGCCGGGTTTCCCGATAACCCCTCTAAATTGTCAGAAAGAGAGAGAAAGAGAGAGAGAGAACTAAGGTTTAACGTCGCGTTCAGCAATATTTAGGCTATATAGCGACGATCAAACAAAATTCTAAGTACTCAAGTTAATATCTTAGTAATCCAACACATTAAAACTTATGCAACAAACCGATTTCTCTCAAATAACCTAAGACACAGTCCTCCCTCATCCGACCAAAAAGATATTCTAAAGTAGTCGCTCGATAAAAAGAATGTCTTACAATCTTAAAATCTAGTCTCCTCTCTACTTCAGCTTGGTTATGATGAACGAGCTTGAGATGTTATACAATGAAATGGACAAAATATCTATGATGGCTGAAGGTGAGCTGTGAGTGACAGTTAAGAATGTCCGGCGCCTAATAGTGTCCGGCCCCTATCTTCTAACCCAGCTAGGACAGTTTTCTCCACATTTACAATTAAGAGCGGACAGTTATCCCAAAGGCAAAGGATATGAGAAAATCCAGGACATTCTTAGCCATCACACCGACAAAGTTTCAAAAGCCAGTTTTCCTTGACAAGTGAGACCAAGTCTGTAGTGGCCATCAGCTCGAAGTGTGTAACTTTAGTTGAGACTAGTTGTCGTGGTCGTGCAGATTCAAAACAAAAATCGAGCGATGCATCACGGGAGATGAGCTGATGTTGGAATTCAAATACTCAGCCTATGAAGTCTTCATATTTAGTGCCACCGACCCATGATCCCCCGCTTGTTGACGCCGCATCTCGTCTTTTGTGTGTAGAGCCTGTCCAAGAGTCTAGTGGTGTAGACGGTTTGATGAGTGCCAATGCCGTCTAGTTATTCTAATCTAAAGTTACACGCATCTATTTGATTTGCTTCTGATACGACCAATGCACATTGTATTCTCCTCTCTACTTTCGTTATTTAGTTCCCTAACTTTTGAACGGTACTCTCATCTCTACTTTCGTTATTGAGTTTCCTACCTTTTTAACTGTACTCTCTTCTCTACTTTTGTTATTTAGTTTCCTAACTTTTTAACTGTACTCTCCTCTCTACTTCCGTTATTTAGTTTCCTAACTTTTAAACGGCAGTCTCCTCTCGAATTTCGTTATAGATCTCCTATCTCTCGATAAGAATCGTCGATAAGAATATGTTTCACTGTGAGATCGACGGGGCATTATCACAGGAAAACTAACCTGACCTCTCGTTTAGACCAGTTATAACATCCAGAAGCCGGACAAGCAGCAATCATTTTCTTAGAACTATGGGTTTTTATATCTAAAATCGTCGAGAAGCACTGTGTCTATACATCGAGATGGCTGCCGCTATGGTTGGCCAGGTTTTCGCCATGTGTGTGGTGGGTGCAAAAGCGGAAGTGAGATCACGTGAATTTGACCTATATAAATTTACATTACCTGTTCACATGCATCAGATTATATGCCTTCATGTATTATGCTAAAGTAATGTGATAAAATGAACACGAAAAAATAAAGCAAATTACAAGCGTCTGGCCCGTCATTCATAATTCAGCCGTCGTCCATTAAAGAATATCCGCGTCCATAATCCAAAAGCCTGTTCCATATAACAGCATTAGCACCAAATTCAAAAAGGCAATCATAGTATACATAAACATAGGCTGCTTTCCTGCAAGAGAGAAGACCCACTGTCGGATATCATTTCACGTTTATACGTGAAATATTACATTTCACGAAATTGTAACGAATGTGACAACGTGACTAATGTTTGTGGCAAAAACATTTTCCTCACATTTTTAGGCTTCACACTCGACTGGACATACATTTTTCCCTAACCACGCTCTGACACTTGATTACACATACCTTCCTTCGTAACCCCGCTTTGGAACTTGACTAGACATATATTCTTTCCTAAAGTCACTTTGACATTTGACGCGACATACATTCCTTCCTAAGCCCACTTTGACACTGGACTATATATACATTCCTCCATAACCTGATTTGGCACTCGACTAGACATACATGTGCATATCTGTGGATACACTCGTCTCTTTGATACTACACACGATGTGTATCCTGTCTAACCCATCTTTGACACTCCACTCTACACTTTCCTGTCTAACCTGGGTTTTGCACCTTGACACTTGAATAGACATATATTCTTTCCTAAAGTCACTTTGACATTTGACGCGACATACATTCCTTCCTAAGCCCACTTTGACACTGGACTATATATACATTCCTCCATAACCTGATTTGGCACTCGACTAGACATACATGTGCATATCTGTGGATACACTCGTCTCTTTGATACTACACACGATGTGTATCCTGTCTAACCCATCTTCGACACTCCACTCTACACTTTCCTGTCTAACCTGGGTTTTGCACCTTGCCACTTGAATAGACATACATTCCTCTCTAATCCCTCTTTACACTGAACTTTGACACGAGGACACATTAATTCCTCCATAACCCTGCTTTCTCAATCGACTAGACATACATTACTACCTAATCATGCCTTGACAATGGAATAGTCACATGTTGCTATTTCTGCTTCGACACACGACAAAGCATACATTCCTGTCTTAACGCATTTTGTCACTCGACTTGACATACATCCCTCCTCAAAAGTTATCTTCACATTATCTTGATAACTGAAATAACGTTGAACCTGATAGTATAGTAGCATAGCTATAGATAAGTTCTAACACTGTGACACTTGCCTAGACATACATTTCTACCTAACCTCGCTCGGACACTTGACTAGATATACATTCCTAACGCTTTGACAGTCGTCTAGACATACGTTCCCCGAACCCCACTTTGACACTTGACTAGACACATTCCACCCTAAACCTGCTTTGACATCCGAGTAGACATACAATCCTATCTAACTCGGCTTTGACACTTAAGTAGACATACATTCTTCCCTAACCCCGCTTTGACACTGTTGTAGACACTCATTCCTCCCTAACCCCGTTTGAACGCTCGTCTTGACACACGTTTCTCCAAACCCTGATTCGACTAGAAATACATAACATTCTTCTCTAACCCGGCGTTGACACTCGAAATACATTACATTTCCTTTACTTAACATGCGAAAGCGATGCCTCCTCGAACGTATTCGTTCGACTGTATCTAGTTTTTATCGCAATGATTAATTTTAAAATAATTCAATCTCCAATTTCAGGCTTTGAGTAAGACATTCTACATTCGGAAAAGAAATATGGTAACTCAGAAGATAAAACTTGAAGTCCATTTTGGTTGTTCAATATTTCTACCTTTTCAGTCATTTATGACCTTAGTCATGATCAAATAAAGGTCGAAATATTAAAATTTAAAGTCATCACATGTACCATACACTACTTTTTTATCTTCTTTCTCTTGCTCGTTTTCTTCCCCTTCTAAGTATACACGTCTGATTAACTTCGAAATATTCCTGATTCATTGATACACTACTGATTAACTTCAATATCAGACGTTTGAGTAAGGCCGAGACATCATAGTAAGCTATTATAGTAAGCTATCTGACGACGATACAGCTCACCAATCCCCAGTGTACGAGTTGTCACAGCGAAACAGCTCACCAATTACCAATACACGAATTGTCAGAGCATTTCCATCATAGCTCTCTAGATTGTATCTAATACCGCTTATGCCGGTGCTAGGGGCCGTGTGGTCATATCATCCAAGGTACAATAAAAGCGTACCTGAGATACAACAAATATCACGAATCGTTAGATTCTTGGTACGTGCTTTAGAATAGGTAACCGGAAGACTATACTGTGAAGTCATGTGGCTCTGTCAGTATGTCGGCACCTCTACCAGTGGCCCTTATGTGTTGTAATTGACGTCTTCTTCTTTGGTGGAAGTATGTAATTGCTGTGGACTATCTCAAACATCAGCTTCACTGCAGGAAATATGGTGAGTATGAAAATGATAATATAATGTGTTCTGCTCAGCGCAAAACAATTTTCGTCGAATAATAAATTTTGTTTTATCGGGAGAGGTGTTCCAGAACGTTCTGTATTACACATCAACATTTGTCCCGCTTAAGCATTTGAGACATACATTTGTGTAGATAATTAGAATTCCAGATTCATCTCAAAACCAGTTACATAAAAATCTGCCACGGTAAGAAGTAATCAGTCGGGAGTATAACAAAAGATAATATAAAAAATAAGTAATATCCCACCTAGGAGAGAGAGACAGAGAATTACGGTTTAACGTCTATATATATATATCCCACCCATTTGCCTCAGAATTTCTAGAACTATACTGCACACTAAACGAAAGTATTCCACACTAGAACATCAACCGGTGTTCAACTGAGCACAGGTTTTGAAAACTCTTGGAATAAATAAGAACCGCCGTGTTCAAAATCTGGACATCTTTTTTCCATTTAAGTATTCTAAATGTACACATTGGTGTTCAAATTAGAGAGAGAGAAGTAAGCCATATAGAGACGATCAAACAAAATTTTAAGTATGCAAGTTAATAATTATATCTTTGTAACCCAACACATTAAAAGATACACACATTAAAACTTATATAACAAACCGATTTCTCTCAAATAACCTAAGATGCGGTCTTCTTTCATGATCCGATTAAGAACATCTTCTAAAGTAGCTGGTCGATAAAATAATCTCTTACAATCTTAAAATCTATACAGTCGATAAGAATATGTTTCACGGTGAGATCTTCGTGGCATGGAATATACCTTGGGACGGGCTCTGTTTTTAGTAAATGAATGGCACTGCACACCAAAACACTATAAGCAAATGTTCCGGTTTAGAACACTAAAAGATGTTAAAATGTAACAGTTTTCGAACACACTTTTGGTGTTCTCGAGTAAATAAGAGCACCGGTGTTCAAAACCTCAACCAGCCACCCCCAAACGGTCTATAGATTCTCCCCAGATACAGCCCCAAATTCTGAAGGGAATGGTGTTCTTCTCGTGAAAATGCTGAAAGCGATTAACAACATATGGCACGCCAAAGTTCCATTTCTGATGAAAAATTCTCTCTAAAACCGGTCTACCTCATATTATGAGATCATAAAAACCTCTTTTACGTGGATAATGAAAACAATGTTTTGTCAATATACATGTATCTCAGCATATATATTATTATTAAAGGATTTTTATCAATATTTTTTTTTCTCTGGAATATGTGTCAGAAGAGTTAGTACTTAACTAAGAATTTTTAAAAACAAAATTTCCTTGTCCCCTGTTGGCGTATTTAAGCCTTTTTGGCAGCTCTATTTAGCTCCCACTCAGATATGCATATTTGTGGAATGAAAGCGAGGCCGCCAATCTGTGACGTCACAGACGCGATAGCTCGCTAATGACAGGTAGCAATTTAGTATGGATTATATACTGGAAGAGATTTCTTTTAGTGGCATTTAGAAGTTGGGAAGTAGATAATAAACAAATTGCTTATGCCTCCAATCAAAGTTTCTCAAATTTGGCGATACATATCGCATGCTGATAGCAAAATACGAACGTAGCGTGCAAGATCTATGGCGCTACGTTTCGTAACTTGTGTCTAATTCCGCTTAACCCGGGGCTAGGGGCCGTATGAACCCATGTACTTCAAGATCCTCATGGTACTCATATGAGCAGGCACAATCAAAGCGTGACTGAGATACATCATTCTTTAGATGACGACTTTACAACGAATATTATGGATTAAGAATACTGATCAGCGATACGGATTTGATATTTTTGGAAAATCATGATGTCTTGCCGGCATCATTGAAAACTGTTGACCGCTTCTCCCTTGCAAGAAACAAGCCTATGTTTATGTATACTATGATTGTCTTTTTGAATTTGGTACTAATACTGTTATATGGAATATGGAATAGGTCTTTGGATTATGAACGCGGATATTCTCTAATGGACGACGGCTGAATTATGAATGACGGACTAGACGCTTGCAATTATGGATAACAAATTCTAGTTTATTCAGGACGACGTTTCGATACAGGTACTAGTATCATACTGTTGACATTTACTCAAGGAACTGTATATATACTGCTTATTTATTTATTTTATTCTTCAACCTAACCAAAAACTGACCGACGAACTCGTACGAACTTCTCTTCTATTTGTGTCTCATTACTTATTTATTCATTTGTTTATTTATTTATTTATATTTTTTTTGTCTTAAAATATAGCGCTTGTAAACACCACAAATAAGAAATGTAACGTGGAACTAAAATAAAACATTGAGTTGATGGGCCGCGAAATCCGTATGGGAAGCGGCCCTTAAACTGCAATTTCAATCAATTTTATTCTTCACAATTCGACTCGAGAATACTACCGCCTTTTAAATAGCAGTGTAAAAGCAGGTAGGCCTGGACTAACAAATTATTTCGATCATTGTCTAAATATTTATTCATTCTATGCAAAGGGCCTATATACACGTTCGGCATAGATAATAAATAACATACCAGTATGTGTTTACAATTCGACCTTGTTCCGTGTAGGACGGTCTGTCCCTCTGTTCCACCTCATTTCGGTCGTTTGGTACGGGTTCAGACTGATACAGCAGAACGTCAAGATGTCCATTTATGTCCTCTGTATATAGATCATCATCACCGGCATATTCCTCCATGGTTTCGAATCGTTTTCGATTAATTATACAGTGATATACGCGATGGAGTAATCGCAAATCAACAGCTTAATATATAGCTCAGACAGTTGCCCGCAGGAGACGGTCGCTTTTCTGACGTCACCAAGTCACGTGACGCCTAAGCGGGTTAACTGGAGGAAATTGAGCCACAGGTCTTCAACTAAAAAGGCTTTAATACGCCCACAGGGGACAAGGAAATTTTTTTTAAAAAAATTCTTAGTTAAGCACTAACTCCTATTTTTTTGCGGTACTTTGCATCAAGGTACCTTTGCACAATTATGCATCTATTTAATCGAACTGACGCTGCTGATATGTAAATATGGCTCGTATTGAGGCTGAGGCTGTGGAGTCACGTGGAGCTGACTTTACTTCCGTGTCAAAGATCAAATTCCAGAGGTCATTTCGGGCCAAAGGTTTGTGTTCAGTTTCAGTATGCCCTATTCTGATATTTTGGATGAGATTAAGGAATTATTACATTCTGAATTTACCTAAATATTTAAGGGCAGAAAACTAAACCATGCGACAACTTCCATTTTTTTCAATTTAACCTCTTCCCAAATTCAAAGTGTGGGTAGTATATGTGCTAAATCGAAAGCGAATATTCGACCAAAGGATACCCTTCATTCAAGAACCCGCCTGATAATACCTAGAGTTGAGCGGCGAGCTTTCTTGTGTTGGTGGTAATATTATCACCGTATGAATATGGATGTTTATGGGACATGTGCAGTCATTTACTTCGTTCTTTCGCCATCGGTCTATCGTCATCGCTCGATCGCCATGGCTCTATGGCACTCTAACACTTTTTCTCAACACTTTGAGAGTGTTACAAATATAGCACTTTATATGATTTTGTCCTCGGACATTTATAATGTTAAATACAATAGTTTCATTTCAAAAGTATGGTATAGCGAGGATGTGGAAAACTGTTGATCACTTCTCTCTTGTAAGAAACCATCTTGTGTGTGTGTGTTTTTTTGATATTTTCATTTCTTTCGTATTTGGAATGAACTATCACACGAAAAAGGTCTTTCGATTATTGACTTAGAAATTTTATAGACGGCTGAATATTGAATGTCGGATCTGACGTCTGCTAATTGATACATGCATATGATATACACTGCTCGCGATCAGTTACTTTTTGATCTTTTCATTCATAGGGGATATTCGTCACTGATACAGTGGATAAAGATTGGGTCAGCCCAAGCCCTCAGCGAGATCTACGGTTCCACACCTTGCCCGGTTTGATGACCCAGAATGCGAGCAAATATAATCGATTGTGAATTGTCCTAGTAAGTCGAATCTGTAGGCTGTGTAAGATCACTTTCACAAAGACAAAATTATAGCTACGGACTATGAGGAGTATATAAAATATCAGATATAAAAGTATCAGAATTTAATGAATTATAGAAATATATAAAAATATATATATTTACATCTATTTTGTACGTCATCTTTTTTGTCAATTGGACCGTTTGAATGCCGCACGTAATATGTGGAGACTTAGTAATGCTAAGTTGAATAGATTACCATTTCGGAGTATTTGCTCACAATCTCCAGAAAACGATGGCGAAGTAATGGTAAGTCTAAATGCCGACATCATATATATGTATGTGTCTTAATCTTCCCATAATCAACTTTAATACATTTCCCTTGTGATACCGACTGAAATAACGTATACAATAGGATATGTTAATCCGGGACTGTTTCGCATGTCAGACGGGAATGATAAACTTCCTTTAAATACCCAAATTTGAAGTTTTATGATGTTATTATATAGGGGCACGTCTGTGTGAGTCTCCGAATATGTACCGCGAAATATGTACGACCAAACCGAAAACTAAAGATAACCCGTGTGTCACGTTTCGACTTAGCGTGCTTAGATTTGTATAAAGTGGAGTGGGGATAGGACGGATAATGAATAAAAATAAATCTTTTTTTAGCTTAAAAATGTTTGAAGTATCTCCAAAGAAACGTCAGCTCCACCGCGACAAAGAAGTTATTATCCACGAAACAGTCTTGTGTTAAAAGTAAACCTGTACCAGTACAGTTAATATACAAACTCAATTTCTACGCGAACTATTGAACAATATATTTAGGCTGATCGACCAAGGCAAGTTCGAATTCTGGGCGTAGATACTGACTTGGTACAGGAAATTGCTTCCAAATTGCAAGATGGAAAAGGGCATTGTCAGTGTTACACGGACCAATTACCACCAGTTTCGAGGAGTAAATGCTGCTGCTGTTGCTGCTGCTGATGATGACGATGATGATGATAATGATAATGATAAGGACGATGTTGAGAGAGATGACGCTGGTGACGATGATACTGCTCACGATAATAATGATGATGTCGACGTAAGTACCATTTTGAACATACACAATATTAGCTTTAACTAATTATTAGCTATTAACACAAAAAATACTTTCAACAAGGTTAACTATCGAACTAGCTTTAAATCGCATTCACATTTTTATCTTTCAGGTTCCAAGTGCAAGAAATACCATGGAAAATAGAGGAGGTATGATAATCCATGCATGTACAGATGCACTTCCCCCTTTCGCGTTCATTTATATGATCTTTTCTCCTATTTTATATGCATCATTTTTTTCGGGTTTCGCGAAAATTCCAAATTTGACACAATATATGTAGTTCTATAAACTGATTACAGTGAAAAAGGATTCTTCAGTTTTTCAAATCTTCTGCTTGGTTTCTTATGGATGTTTGACCGTCTTATAAGTAACATATAATGAGAGTGAGCGGATTCATTCGCCACGCCTTCTCTCAATCTCCAATAACCGTTCACTCTAGACGATCATGGCCCATCTCAACACAAGTGAGGCTTCACAATAGGAAGAAGATAGAACAGAAGTGCTAGTTCCTTCACCTGATTGGCTAACTGGGTCAAAATTGACAAACAGGAAGTGGCAATCACACAATCTGGTTCTCATATGAACAGTCACAATCAAAGCGTGACTGAGGTACATCATTTTTTTTTAGATGACGACTCTATAACGAATATTATGGATTAAGAATACTGATCAGCGATACGGATTTGATATTTCTGGAACATCATGATGTCTTGCCGGCATCATTGAAAACTGTTGACCGCTTCTCTTGCAGGAAACAAGCCTATGTTTATGTATACTATGATTGTCTTTTTGAATTTGGTGCTAATACTGTTATGTGGAAAATGGAATAGGTCTTTGGATTATGGACGCGGATATTCTCTAATGGACGACGGCTGGATTATGAATGACGGACTAGACGCTTGTAATTTGGTATTGTGCATCATTGAGATTGTTCAAGCAGCAATGTCACAACGCCCAAATGGACGATGATGATGGCGAACAATGCCACGTTTTTCTTCAGCAAACTATATCACAACAGCTACAGTGTATCCAGTGCCTTCACCGACCTGCCTACCTGAAGAAATGTAGGCCTAGAATACATGCCTTAGTTATGGACACAACAACAACAACCGAAAACCTTTCAGGGCAAACCACATCTCGAAAAAGAAACGTCTATACTTGCACATTTCTTCAAGCTTAATAAAAAACGCCTATAAAACACCTATATTGTCAACTGAAGTGTGCTCACCTGTTGAGGAGGGTGGGGGGTGTAACAATCCGCCTAATCTCTACATACTTCTCTTTTAAAATCTAAACATCTCGAACGAGGCATCCTTTTTCATAATATCACATCCATACACTTTATGTAATGATGTGATAAAGTCAACTTACAATTCATAAAGTACGCTTATCGTGCAATATGCAACAGCTCCACCGTGCAAAATGCGTATCTAAGTATGGTTCTGGTTACTTTATGTCATCGTATTATTTGAGTCTGTCTATTTGTAATGTTCTGTTAACACGCACGGATGGGTTGAACAAAACAGGATTTCGTCTTCATCGCTATTTAAACATATTCTTCATAATTACATATTGTAGAAAAAATGGGAATCTTTGAGCAGCTGCGTCGAATGATGCGAGAAACTGGACCATTCACTATTGGGGGTGCAATAAAAGAAAAACTGAGAACAGAAAGCAACATATCATTTTGGAGAGTCTTCTTCCATGCATCTGCAGATAAACATTACCTGGTAAGAGTCATTAATGATGATATACTTGGAAATTAGCCTTTTCCTGGTCTTGACATCACAGTATTCATGGTCTCGTCTTTTATTTACTAGCATATTACCTGATTCAGCAAGCCATGATGGGAATATATTCTAAACCCGGGAAGATGGAAAAATAAAGCTCCATGTCATCGTACACTTCCAAAGATATTTCATCGCGATATAGGTTGATGGGTATGCGACCAAAGAAGATTGGGTCGGAAATTTTGGGTTACTCATTCAGATCCAAGAATACTGGGTCAAACTGCATCCCGATTCAAGAATTTAGGAATATTCGGATCCAAGAACGCAATAATCGTCAAAATTGTACCAAATATTATCAGTCCAATGATATTGATGTCCTCTCCTCTATACCCCAAATTGTTTGAACAAAATCGAATGAGTATTCTGGGGTCTGCCCGACAAAATCAGCCTGACACTGTGAGGTGAGAGATTTTGGGGAGGTTTGGATACCGTACTAACATTTACCTCCGTTATTATGAAATATATAATCGGCACACTCCAATTTAGTTCGTTGAATCAATTGTCAAATCATTAACTTGCAGCATGCTGTAGAACGCATTCTCACAGAGGTTGGGTGCGAGCAAAATTCGGTCAACATGCGCCTGTGTAAATCATTTGCGACGGAGATATTTGGCAGGGAGTTCCGCCCTTCTATCAAAAGAAAGGTATATTCACAATCGATAACTAAAATACAATGATTCCAGCTTTGATTACAGACTAATCACTTTTAACGGACGCAGGAGCCTAATTTGCCCATGCAGTTTTTGATACTGGATTTTCTATCTTCACATTTCAAGTTAAATACTACACCAATGTTCCGACATTACAGGTAATGTATCCGAGCTTGGTATATGAAGATGAGAATTTCCTGTTGAACGCAAAGAGTTTAAACATATATATATATATAGCCCTACACTCATGGCATCAAATTTTATGCTTCGTACTTTCATTTCGACGCAGATGTACCGGTACCGGTAATGTATTTATTGGAGAGAGAGAGAGAGAGAGAGAGAGAGAGAGAGAGAGAGAAATAAGGTTTAACGTCGCGTTCACCAATATTCCAGCTATATAGCGATGATCAAACAAAATTCTAAGTACTCACGCCAATAACTTAGGAACCGTCTCCAAAAATCGTTCGGTTTTTCGTCGAGAAATCTGTATATTTTTCTCGATATCGAGATTTTCAAAGGTGAGAGGGAATGGAGAATTTTTTTCAGAAAACGCGAAAGATTCGCGAAGTCGGTTTTCTTTCGTTATTTTGATCGGTTTTTATTCGAGAGAAATTTATCGAAGGAAAAACGATATCGAGAATCAGTCGAGAAACCTTCGAGAATTTTCCCAGTGGACAAAAAAACGATTAAAAACCGATGGAAGTAGTGCCGCTATTGACTTCGCCTAATCTGGTACCCTAACATACTATCACATTGCTTACCTGTACAAGTAAGCTAGGGAACCAGGCTACATCGTTCAGCTGCGGGAATCTTTGCCAAGTCGTCAGTTTAGCGAGAACGTTACAGTACAGTTTATAATTATTGTGTCCCAACCAGCCAATTTGTGTTTGTATGTCAAATCCTTGAAGCAGTTTTGTAGGAAGGAGTCAGTCAGGCAATTCAGTTTACATTGATAGCGTACACGACAACTGTGATTGAAGAAGAAAGAGAAATCGCTATTTGGACGACGACGACAACAACAACAACACATGACAGCGGAAACTGTCAGTCCATTACCCATGCAGCTTCCCTCTATGTATTAGCAAGTGAGTATATGCCTACGGGAGAATAAAGAATGACGACGGATACAATTTTGTACAAGGACATTCTGACTGTATTTATGAGCTTTCAGGGAATTACATTGTCCATCCCCAGGTAGAGTGGCATTTTTTTCTTAATACCGGTATTTGAAAATATCGGAAAATATAGACCACTAAACACTGAATTCATTTTGTATACTGATGAAAAAGAAAGATTATAAAATAGCTTTTCATCGGTAACACAGAAGGTGCTTTCGTGTTATATAATACCATATATGTTCATTCAAGAAATAGATTTTCTTTTTGAAATCACACAATTTACTTAGAATTTTTTCATTTAGATAGATAGAATTTATTTGCACATTTATGCTCCAGGGCTAAAAGCAATACAATACAGACATATAAGACATTATAAGAATAAGACATTATAAGACCATTTAAGTTATTGACATTGGTCATTTTTGTCCAAATGCCGTAAATTGTTCGTTGAGCCATAGACCAGTCATTCCGTCGTCAAATATCATGTAACGGTATGTCTTTATTCCTCATGATGTGTATGAAGTACGCATTATTCTTTCGCGGAACATCAGAAAAGTCCGCATAGCAATCATTTATTGTCGCCAAAATTGAACTTCCACTGTAGACCCAACTCTCTTTGTCCTTTCTACACGACTTACTGTTGTAACTTACATACGTAAAAATGATTTCATAGCTGATCATTTCCTATAAATATAAAAGATAAACTGCCAGCGATAACATGTAGTTTAAATTACCGTATTACCGTAAATACTGCTATGGGTCGTACGGGGAAGTCGGATGTTCAACTTCAAGCTAATCCGAACTGATCTGCTTACGTTGAATAATTTGGCAAACTAACACTAACCAATACTAACTATATTCATCTCCTACTTAGTTCTTAAAAATAACAACGGACAAAATACGTTAGTTTTTCACTCTAAAGCGCCGGCAATAGTTCAGTTTTATTCTGACCTATACTTTATAGCGCAATCACGCACAGCGGCGTAAACAGGTGTTAGTCTGATAATGACGTCATTGTATTCATTCACCTCCCGATGGTTTGGCGATATTCTCTCGATCAAAATTTCTCGACATTCTCTCCATCGAAAAAAACAATTGATTCTCGATGGGTCAAAAGAACGAATAAAAACCGATATCGAGAAAATCAATCGAGAATTTTGAAAACGATTTGGGTTTTTCTATTTTATTTTCTCGACATTCTCTCGATGATTTACCGATAGGATCGGTATTTCTTTGAGAAAACCAAAGAAAAATCGCGATTGAATGAAAAACGATAAATGGAGACCGTTCCTTAGTAATCGAACACATTAAAACATACACACATTAAACTTGTACAACAAACCGATTTCTCTCAAATAACCCAAGACACAGTCCTCTCTCACCGACTAAAAAGATCTTCCAAAGTAATCGCTTGATAAAATGAATCTCTTAAAATTCTAAAATCTATAATCGGTAAGAATATGTTTCACTGTGAGATCTTCGTGGCATGGAATACACCTTGGGACTGGCTGTTTTTTTTTGTAAATTTTCGTGAGTCAATCGTGTATGGCCGATTCTACATCGCCTGATCATGGCTTGATCGAAACGTTTCTGGCTGTTCAGATGAGAATAGCCTACAATTTTATTATTATTCACAGCATCCCATAAAGACTGAAACAGCCCTCTCACATAAGTACAGATAGAGGGTCTGAAATCCCTATATGGGGTTCCAACAGGATCAACTTCATCATCTAAGCTGTCTTAGCCAATCTATCACCCTCGGCATTACCTTTGCTGCCAACGCGACTAGGCAACCAAAAAACACAAGATCAATCTGTTGATCAAATCTACTGAGAGTGAATTATATAGGAAAGCCAGACTTTCTCGAACATATCATGATTAAGAAGAAACTCTCAACAAACATGCTTGTTTGCAGAGGTTTTATGTGTGGCTGTGTTTGCGCTAATAGACGTATACTCAACAACATTTTGGCTGCTATTCATGCCTGATCATTTAATGCGTTCAACCATTTATATCACAAATTCTGACCAAAAACTGAACAGATGACGTTCTCTCAAAATATTTCAAATGTGAGCGCCACAACAACCCACTCAACCCAAGGGTAGTAAAAAGACATAATTAACGAGTGTCGTGAAACGCAGACTACACAAACCATCGTCTACAGGGTGCATTGGTACGCGACACTCGGTGTGATTTTGTGGTTCGTTGTCTCCCTCTCCAGCCTATACTTACACTATTATACAGATTTTGAC